>LUCH01018450.1:0-14036 GCA_013368495.1 Paragonimus heterotremus
ACAGCATTTTGCACAGCATAACTTTCATTGTTTTTCACATTTTTCACCTTCTTCAAATTCACATGTACACTCGTTTAAATCATGTGAGTTGAGTCAATTAACAATACAAAATTACACTTCCAAGGTCGCGAGCCCTGTATTCTCTCTCTGCGTCCTGGGTCACGTTTGTACTGATTTTCGGAGGGTTAACGGCTAACTGAATCCGCATTTATTTCAGCGCATTTCCAAATTCATCTGTCGTCGAAATTACCTCCGTTGTGACTTCTAAAGTTACTTGGTATCTGTACGACAGATCGTTTCGATTGGATACTTCATTCCATGTGGTGGAACTCTAGACGACGCACCTTCACGAACTACTGTGAGTCAGTTGTTGTCTTTTTTTATCATTTTTGATTTCGTATCCATGCTCGAATTGTATATGGCGTACAGATCCGCTACAACAGTTAAGTGATTTACTATGCGTATACACAGCTTTGTTCTGACTGTCCCGCGGGACACTCATAGAACACTCAGGTGACTGTCGACCGTTCCATGTGCGTCTCATGTGCTGGCTGGGCAGTGACCCAATCCCCAGAGAGCTGTAAGTCACATGCCTCCCACTTAATGACACTGTCATTTTATCGTTGCAGGACCCCAACAACCCATTAGAAAAGCTGGCGGGGACGGAAGACAAAGCACATGAGTGTTTCTTTAAACGTTTCACCAGTGATTTGTGTGACTTTTCGCTAACACTGACGCATCTCAGTACAGGTTGGATAACCCCTTGTACAGAAAACTTATTTTACCACGTATTCAAATTATTCTGCTATTTATTTTCACCGTTGATACTGAGAAAATGCAGACAGGCGTAACGTTTTTCTATTTCATAATTCTTATTATAAGTGAGTAAATAATTAAGTAGTTTGTTTGCGGATTCAGTCTTCTCACTGAGACTTCCGATCCACGTTAATATAAGGCTGGGGAAACCTTGGGTGTGCGAACCTCGGAACCAGCATCGCGAATAATCTATCGGTCGTCCAACCAATCTCATCTCTGGCGCTATCTTTCCTTCCCGTGGTGGTCTATTCAATCTAACGGACTTTGACTTATCAGTGAGTCGTTCCTATTTTACCGACATATCTGCCGTTTAATTTGTGCGTCTACCTTAGAGCCTATCGATCACCGTTACGAATCTTTTTTGATACTACCATATTTTGGTCATTTTTACCATTTGGCTGATTTAGCCACTACAGAATTGGTGAGCCCGTTTATTTTTTCCCGAACAGTTCTTTATCCATTTTTTGATATTGGCAATGTTTGACGACAACATGGACATTGACATTACAGTTGAAAATTGTTGCCTTAAAATTGCCCGAGTACAGCGCCCGAAATCCCCGACTGTTGTTCCACCAGATTGAGACCATCTTTTCTTACAGGCGGATAACACAAGAGAGAATAAAATTCTCGTACGAGGTGCAGTCTCTTTCCCTTGATGTTGCTGCGGAAGTGGAAGAATTGTTGGAAGGAGCCCCGTCCGATTTCCCCTGTACCATTCTAAAAGGCGCCGTCATGAAACGGACCGTGAAGTCGGAGGCTAAACTGCTACACGAGCTGTTTAACTCGGTCAAGCTAGGCAACCGGTCCCCGTCTCCATTGTTACGTCATATGAGAGGCCTTTTAGGCTTGCGGAAGCTCGAATATGCCATTTTGAAGCAGTTGTGGGCAGAAAAACTGCCATCTGCGGTGCAACATGTTTTGGTCGTCATGGATGAGGATAGCTCAGTTGACAAATTGGCGGCCCTTGCGGACAAGGTATCAGAAACCTTCCCCTCATAACCAACGTGCGCCGCAACCATAGCTGTCCCCACGTCCTCTCCCTCAGTCTTAATTACTGATGATGGCCTTAAGTTTTTGATGGAGAAGATGTGCCATCGAATGGACAATATGGCCATACAGATCAATGAGCTGTAACGGCACCCACCCAGAAACCGCGCACGATCTGCACGATCTAACTCCCGCAGTCTATCAAGGTGGTGTTGTTACCACCAAAACTTCCAACACGGAGCGAAGAAGCGCACCCAACCATGCATATTTTGAACCCGCCAAGCGTTACCGTCAGACCGGCAGACCAGCCAGTAGCGGCGACGACTGTCGCTGGCCCAGCAGAAACTAGTCGCCTATTTTTCATCCGAGATCGACCGCCCGGCTTGCGGTTCCTTATCGAAACCGGAGCCGAGCTGAGTGTCATTCCACCACAACCGAATGATCGGCTCCATTCGCACCAAAACCTATGGGGAACGCTCTCTCACCGTCGACCTTGGCCTCCGGCGATGTTTTCGATGTATATTCCTGCTTGCTGACGTTCAAACACCACATATTTGTGCCGACATCCTGGCACATTTCAACCTTTCCGTTGATGTCAAGAGGCGTAAGCTAATTGACAATACCACTGCATGCATAGCAAACGGTATCCAATCGATGATTGCATCAATGGGCATCCGACCTGCTCTTCCACCAACACCGTCTTTCGCAGCGCTGCTGAAGGATTTCTTTTCGTTAACTCGGCCGCGCCCGCATAACGAGACGGTTAAACACAATGTGGTACGTCATATTATAACACGTGGCCTTCCGATTTTCGCTCATCCACGCCGTTTACATCCAGACGAACTCAAAATCGCCAAGGCTGAATTCGAACATACGCGTCAGTTGGGCACAATTCGACCTTCAAATAGCTCTTGGGCAACACCACTCCACATGGTACCGAAGAAGTCCCCGGGCGATTGGCGACCTTGCCGTGATCACCGTGCTCTCAACAACTGCACAATCCCGGACAGGTACCCTGTACAACCTGTCCACGATTTTTCCTTAGGACTCGCTGGCGCCACTTTTTTCTCCAAATTAGACCTAGTGCGCGTCCATTATCACATTCCGGTCGCAGAAGAGGACATCCCGAAAACAGCCGTCACAATCCCTTTTGGACTTTTCGAGTTCACAAGAATGCTCTTTGGACTCCGTAATGCGGCTCAAACATTCCAGCGATTCATGGACGAAGTTCTACGTGGACCCCTTTCGCGTACGTCTACATCGATGATGTTTTGATCGCTAGCCGCTCAAACGAGGAGCACTTTTTTCATATCCGTGCTGTTTCGATCGTTTCGCGCAGTATGATATTAAAATCAACATCGACAAGTGTGTCTTCGGAATTAATACACTGGATTTCTTGGGACATCGCATTGACCGAACCGGCATAACTCCTTTGCCAGATAAAGTGGAGTCTATCTCGACTTTTCCGATTCCCACTATGGCGACCCACCTCCGAAGATTTCTTGCCGTACTTAACTATTATCGACGTTCCATCCCTCACTGCGCGAACATTTTGAAACATCCGACAGACCTGATCGACTCCAAACGTAAATCAATCGAACTCCCACCCAAAGCCAAGGCCGCTTTCTCGACTGCGAAGGAAGCCGTATGCTGCGCCAACAAACTGTGATTCATCGGTTGCAATCCAAATGCACACATCCTTCTCACCACAGATGCGTCAAGTGCTGCCGTCGGCGCAGTTTTGACACAACGAGTGAATGGCGAACAACAACCCTTAGTCTTTCTCCCAGAAGCTTCAACCGACACAGGTTAAATACAGCACCTTTGGACGTGAACTGTTGGCAGTTTATTTAGCGATCCGTTAGTTTCGGCATCTTTTGGAAGGCCGACACTTTGTCGCGCAAACCGACCACAAGCCGTTGACATTTGCTGTTCACGCCAAACCCGATCGGCACTCTCCGCGTAAAATAAGACATATGGACTATATCTCTCAATTCACCACGGACATCCGACACCTACGTGACGATGCTAACATCATTGCTGATGCTTTATCACGTCCTGACGTCAACCCAGCTCGATCGTCAACTTCCTTTAATTGGTCCGAAATGGCCACAACCCAACAATGCAGTGGGGACATGAAGGACGTTTCCATCTGTGAGTCCTTGAAATTATCCACAATTCCTTTGTCACCACAGGTTGGTGACACTCTGTGCGACACTTCAACGGGTAAACCTGGACCTTCTGTCCCACTTTCATATCGTCGCACTGTTTTTACTCATTTCCACCGTTTATCTCACCCCGGAAAACGTGACACATTGAAGCTGATTGCACAGCGCTTTGTTTGGCCACCTATGAACAAAGACTTTCATCTCTGGTCACACCAGTGTATGGAGTGCCAAAGGAGTAAAGTGCACAGACATACGATTACCACACCTGGCACATTCTCTCAGCCGGACGCCCGTTTGTCCCACGTGCACCTTGACATCGTTGGCCCAATACTACCTTCCAACAACTGTACGTATATATTGACCACAATCGACCATTTCACCCGTTGGCCTTTGGCTGTGCCTATTGGAGATGTTTCGGCAGAAACAGTCGCCAAAACCTTCTTGGAACATTGGATCGCCAATTTTGGTGTGCCACCTACAATAACTACGGATCGAGACACCCAGTTCCAGTCCCCTCTTTTTCGCAACTTCACGCAGTTGCTGGGTCGTTCCCACATTAAAAGGACGGCATACCATCCATGTGCTAACGGTTTAGTCTAGCGTTTTTGATGACAGTCAAAAGCTTCGATAACCGCGCGGTCGGACGCAGCGAAATGGAGCGAACGCCTTCCACTCATTCTCCTTGGAATCCGGTCTACCATTAAAGAGGACATTGGCTGTACTACCTCCGAATTAGTATACGGTACCAACCTGTACCTTCCAGAAGAACTGATCCAATCTTCGAATCATTCAGATCCAGGTACGGATTACATTTCACGTTTACGACGATACATGTCCGACCTTCGTTTCGCACCGACCCGTCATCACTGGCGCCGAAAACAAAAATCTTCAGATTTGTTCACATGTAAACTTGTGTTTATGCGTTAAGACGCCACCAGGAAATCTTCACAACAGCGATATCTCGGCCCCTTCAAGGTGGTTACAGGTGACGAAAAATTCTTCATTATCGACAGGTCCGGAAGAAACGAATCCGTGTCCATCAAACGATTAAAACGGGCCTACACAGAAAAGGATTTTGACCCACCTGACTCAATATTGACTAAAAACATCCCTTCCCCAACCCCGACAGTATCACACTCATCTGCAGCCCAGCCCCCTTGTTCACGTGATCAACGCATCACGCGCAGAGGGCGGTCTGTACACTGACCGAAACACTTGACAGATTGCAGCACGTGACATGTTTGTCAAGCGTTTGGTTTGTTCTCTCTCCACTGCCGTCCTTTCATCGTGATTTTGGCCCACAAACGCTCTGGTGGGGGAGTTCTGTAACGCTTTGTAACCTATTTTCTATTTCATAATTCTTATTATCATTCACAACTTTTACCTTCTTCAACTTCACGTATACAGCCGATGTTTAAACCAACTTAATCGAACCTATCAATAATCGATAAATACAAATCACTCACTTCTCCGCTCGCGAGCCTTGCGTTCTCTCTGCGTCCAGTGTCGCTAGTAGACAGATTTTTGAAGAGTTGGGAGTGAACTGAATCAACCGGCTTTTGCGACAAATTTCTTTATTTATCTGTCATCCGAATTAATCTATCGGTCGTCCAACCAATCTCATCTCTGGCGCTATCTTTCCTTCCCGTAGTGGTCTATTCAATCTAACGGACTTTGACTTATCAGTGAGTCGTTCCTATTTTACCGACATATCTGCCGTTTAATTTGTGCGTCTACCTTAGAGCCTATCGATCACCGTTACGACTCTTTTTTGATACTACCATATTTTGGTTATTTTTATCAGTTGACTGATTAGGCCACTACACATGCATACGGAGTTTGCTTGCGCTGAAAACTATCGGCAGGGAGTAAATGCCCACATGGGTAGACCGCTAATATGTGAGTTTCAATATATGCTGAATGGCAGCTGACGGATTATTTTAGAAAGAGTGGAATGTGCCCCTTTTGCTGTGGGGAGTTTGATTTAATGTGCTAAACATTTTTATCAGGAACGTTAAGGAACTGCGGTATTTCGAATAAAATTTGCATTAACGAGGTAGCCGAAACTTAGACTTTGATTAATACAAGTAGTTTTAACAACAAAAGAATGAAGAACGTCCACAATATAAGTTGTAAAATATTTTTCCGTAAACTGCGTTAGATAATTTATGAAACTGTTGATGACAGCTGGCTCACATGTGAGGATGTGTATTCAACTCCATGTGGAACTGGGAACACCAGGTATTTAGCGACACCGCAAGCAGGTAGATATGACTGCCCGATGCGATTTTCCGGCACAATGTGGGCTTCATTCTGTGTGGTCTGATTTCCATAATTACTGCTCACTATATTCGGGTATAAGCTGGTTTGGAAATGTGGTAACCAGGAAGTGGGTGGAATCAGAAACTAACATGCACCACATATTACGTTGAACCCCACATGTCCCAGCAAACACATGACCGACTACGAGGTGTTGGCCAACATCTGACCAAAGGTTGGCCACACTGGGCGAATCAGATAAGGATAATAACTGGTAATAACCACGCTCATTGTAGTATTCAAACGAGTTGTTAAAAATTTTTAAAACACATTATCAAACTCTCAACTCTTAATCCAAATGCATTCGGGACTACCACCATTTTGTGCACGTTTGTTTGTCTCCATTAAGTAAGCATCAACGGTTTCACTTGTTTCGTGCGTGGTGAGTTCCGTTGTGTTGATCGCTTGTAGACTGTGGTCACTCGCAGTTTCTTCGAAAGCCTTGTAAATTTGTTTCGTTATATCAACTTCCTTGTTCCGTCTTTATTAACAGCGGCTTAATTACATAAATTACACGTATTTCGCTAAAAATTTGCATTTTGCAGGAAGTGGAATTTGCACAGGTTCAATGCAATTACCCACATTATTCCGGATGCGTTCATGAATGAATCCTCCATTTTCTGAAACGACTGTAAGTCCTCTTTCAGTTTGTCGTAATACTTTATTGTTGTATCTTGCTTATTAGCTAAGATATTCCACTCCTAATGCGTGCTAAAAACTTATTTCTTTCGCAGATATCAAGGCATGAAATGAATATCATACTCTTACAGATATTCACGAAGAACAGGATGTTTATTTTCATACACGGGACCCTCTGTTAACAGCATGCGGTCTTTTTTTATTGAAAAATTGTCCGATCGCATTGGTTTTTTTTCAATAATTCCGAGGTTTACGAATTCAGTTGCTCGGTTGTTGAAAGCAGACGGTAGCTCTCACAGTGGTTGGGTATATCAGGCGTTCAGGGAACACTAAGTGAACGGTCGTCCTAATAAGCATCGTAAAATTCAGTAAGCAGAGCGCTGACAAAATATTTCGCTGGCCGACTGCCAGACTAGCCAAACCGGAGTCGGAGGAACTCCACCATTTACTGCAGGCCGGATCCGGTCCGAATGATGGCCAGACACGGTCCGACTCCAGGCCCGCACCGTTTTGTTTGCTGGGGTCTATAATTGAAGGCACTGACTTTTATGCTCGAAAGTCAGTGTACGTGCACCTCATAGTCACAACGCCATGACCTATGCTTGGACGCACTGAAGTCTGAACTCGACAGTCAGTCTGCGTCTGATTGTGCATGGATGGCCCACTTAGGCTTTATATAAAGCGAACTGCATATTAGGTAGTTCAGAGACTTTAGGTCCGTGCGTCTGATTAACGCAACATCTTGGTTGAACCTTAAACATAAGTGGACAACAGTTTTCACCCACTCTTCTAAGTTATCTACAGTTGCCATACGATTAAACAAATAGCGACCTCTAAATGAATTGGTCTAAATGGAAATTACAAGGTTAACGACACCAACTTGCGTGTTTCCCCGCGGCATCTCGAACATGGAAATAACATAATGTTATGTCGCATCCGAACACGAATCGTGCTGCTCGAATTTGGACCGCCATTTCATCCATCACAAATGTTCCCACAGGTATGTTATCCCCCATCACATCACGAAATGTTTTGAACAAAAGACGACGGGAGGCGTACTTTTCACTCCAAACATAAACATACATCACGGGTCTTCCATGACCCATCCCGTTTGTGACAAGAAACTGATATAGCTTCAATCTACAACCGCAGATGTGAACTGATACAGGACCCACTTGCGGCGGTTGGTTCCATGTGTGGCATCGACGTTGGCCACATCGGGAAAACGTCTGAACAATTGTACTTGCTCCTCCCCGCGAAACATATGTGCGCTTATCTATCACCACCGTCTTTGATGACACGCAACACGCCATTTTTCTCTATACGATCGAGAATTTGGGGCAGATTTTCTGTACCGTCAACATACATAAGTCAACTTACTTATTGTTGGAGATCTTAAACGATGACGTATGTTGCAAGTATCCATTGTCGCTATATACTTGCCATAAACATCCATAACATACTGCTTTAACTTCGCAGTTACCGTATTGTGCTCGAACAAATGCCTAGAGACGCTCACCTTACTCGCAGTAAGTCGTCGATTTGTTGGATGCGCATCGTACAGCAAGGCAGTTAAGTCATGATTGTGCCCTAACGTAAAACAGCTAACAACCAACATTGTTTTCTTCCTATTGACTTTAGAGCGTGATTGACAACATGTTTCACGAGAACTGAGCAGTTGAAAGCAAGTGAACCCAACTCACTAAACACGTCGTAATCCGCGGCTTCCGCTCCTACGTCGCTTGCACTTGGTACACCTGTCCGCCATCTACCGCTTAACCTCAGTAGTGCTCAAGCTCATATTATCATACGCTAAGCGTCCATTGCCTGATTTTTTCACTTGAACCAAACGCACACGAAACCGTATCCCTTTATATATTTCTCCAAACAACTTCGAAACCCATGGAAGCTGGAAAATTCCCGATCCCCGAATAGATCTTTGAATCCCTGAAGATAATCCACCAACTAAAAACAAATTTACGAACAACTAATCATTTATTAACACAGAACGATTAACTATCAGTCGAACGTAAGCAGAGACTTCACGTGAAAACGCAGAAGTACAATCACAACACCCGCCATTATTATTTTCAATCTTCGTGCGAAATGAAGGACAAATCAGTTAATGGTTGGTTAAAACATGCCTTTCAACGCTAGCAAACACTTTCTTCTCAGAAGCTGATGAGTTCCAATTTCTTGAGAGGCACCAATGAAATATTGCTAGATATTCCGCATCTCTTGTAAATTCGCTGTTTTACGACAGATTTCACTCCCTACCGATAATTTTCATCTTTGGTTGCGTCTGCATTTTCTAGTTTGTTCGACCGTCAAGGTCACAGTTAACAATAGCGATTTCCTATCACTGGCTACTGGCTTATCGTGCTTCGCTTATGTTGCGCTCTGCTTACGGCTTACTTCTACGGTCTTCTTGCAATACACATCGTTGTCCACTAATTGGTTTTCCGGTTCAATTACTGCGGAGAATAGGCACGATTCTAATTAGAAACTTTCCATTCTCTTACAATTTGATGAGCCCGATTATTGACCCTTTCTTTCAGAACCTATTTCGGTTTACTATAATTTGGTTAGGCTGTTTAACCTCTTCCAACAATTAATTTCTTCCAGTTCACCACAGCAAACTAGTGAATCCGAACTTTATTAAACCTGGTAAACAGTTTTTATTCCTGGGAATTTCTTTGCCATTTATTTCATTATTTACTCACATTTACGCGTAGTTCTTCCGCTGATTTTTACACTGAGTATATATTTCTTTCATTTTTGCTATATTCCGCAATGGACACTGAACAGAAGCCGTCAACAGGGGCAGTCACCATTGCTGTTCCTCAGTTCTTAGACACGGTTTATATACTTACACTTAGAGTCAGAATTCTGCGACCGGCGTGTTACCGCAGATCAAGCAAAGTTTAGTCATTTTGTGGCCCGGCTTCCTGAAGAGGTCACAATACGAGTACGTGGCATCCTCCTGAACTCATACAGTGAACATAGATGTGAAGCCCTCAAGGAAGCTGTAATCAAACGGATCACACCCTCTGGCTACAGCCACTACTTAAAGATCTGCGGTTAGGTGATAAGCGACCGTCAGATCAGTTGCTTCAAGCGCAACCGTCGCTATGTTTCTAATCTGTGGATGAGGCACCCCTCGAGGAATTAGGGATGCGAAGCCTCGGCGAACACACGAGCTATATTCATAGCTGCTAAGTCGCCTACCTTGGTAGATGTCGCACAGCTCGCTGACGAGATACAAGATCGTTTTGTATCAGTCCCTCTGTCTCACTCACAGCGGTGACGAGCTGCACGGCAGAGACTGCCAAGAGTCCTGACAGTTCAACATCGCGGGGGTCATCCTGCCAGCAACCGCAAGACTATTGGCGCACTGTTTGGGCATAGGGTGCAGCCCCTCGAATGGACTTTGCCCGCCTCAGGACACGTTCCTCTCCTCGTCGACGCCGGAGCAAATCTTCATGTAAACACCCTCAGACGTCCGGCGAATTGTGCCGGCATCATAACAAGTTCGGCAATCAGGCGTGGTGTTGCGTCGTCCCATGCAAATACTTCACTCAGAAAAACGCTCAGGCCTACCCGTACTGGTGACAAACGTGGCCGGCATCCTCCCTAGCGATCGCCTCTTTCATATTACGGATTTAAGTTCTAGGATCACTTTCCTGGGCGACACTGGGGCGGAGGTCAGCGTGGTTACCCCACGATCCGGCGAGACGACACCTACTTCTCTATCCATGCTTCGTGCCGCTAACTGCACGCCCATTCACATCTACGGTCAACGCTCACTCACGCTTGACCGCAGTCTCCGGCGAACATGACGCTGGGTTCTCACAATTGCAGCCGTACCCTTCGCTATTTTAAAAATCGATTTTCTTCCACATTTCGACCTCATGGTCGATACCCGAAGACGAAAACTGGTCGATTTCCGCACAAAGCTTAGCGTCAACGGCACCCAAGCGTACGCATAGGCCATCACTTCAATCATCCTTCAACCTGAGACTCCTAAACCTCGTGCATCTCTCTTCTCGACTTTTCCACAGCTCGGTCGATCCACGAACGAGGCACTCCCGGTGACGTCCACTTGCATGCACCACATAAAGATCAAAGGTCCACCAGTGTCGTGTGGGCCAAGACGTCTGACCGCGGACACACTTAAAATGGCTAGGGCGGAGTTTGAACACGTGCTCGAACTGGGAATAATTCGTCTTTTTAAAAATTCATGGGCCCCTCCTCTCCATACGGTCCCAAAGAAATCGAGTGATCAACGCCGTCGTGGCAATTATCGTGGCCTCAACAGGGCCACAACCCCCTATAGGTATCCTATCTCTCACATTCATGATCTGACGGCTTACCTTTCCTGCAAAACTTTGTTCAGTAAGATCGATCTGGTCCGCGCTTATCACCAGATCCCAGTAGAGGAGACGGATATCCCAAAAACGGCCGTCATCACGCCTTTTGGCCTATTCGAATTCCTTTGAATGCCAGTTGGCCTTACTAACGCTGCACAAACTTTCCAGCATTTCATCCACGAAGTATGCAGAGGCCTAGATTTCGTCTACCTCTACTTAAACGATATATTGGTGACCAGTTCTTCTTCTGAAGAGTATTTGCGATATCTACGTTCCTTGCTTGCCAGATTAGCCCGAAAAGTGGTAACCGTCAATGCAGCCAAGTGCGAACTTGAAATAGATAATAAAGAATTTCTAGGCATTATTATTTCAGCTTCAGGCATTCATGTTTTGCCATCAAAGGTATGTGCTGTCAACGATTTTCGTGAACCAACCTATTTTAAACAACTTTGACGTTTCGCCGACCTAATAAGTTACTATCAGCGGTTCAACCCCCATTGTGCGCAACTCCTGCAACCCCTCACGGACTTACTCTGAGGCGGTACACATAAATTCAATTTTAGGAAGGCAGTGCGCACGGCTTTCGTCGAGGTTAAGAGGGCCATATCCAATGTTACTCGTCCAGCCTACCCAGACTCTCAAGCTTTACTCTCTCTTTTCACTGATGCCTCGGACGTAGCCATCGGTGCCGTCTTACAACAGCTTGTCAACGACCAGTGGCAACCCCTAGGTTTCTTCTTCAAACGCTTGTTACCTGCGGAATCTAGGTAGAGCACGTTTGGAAGAGAATTGCTTGCCATTTACCTAGGTATCCGCCACTTCCGCCATGCACTGGAAGGTCATTCCTTCATTGTGTTCACGGACCACAAACCTTTGGTGTACGCACTTGTCTGTTCATCAGACAGGGAGATCAGACACCTGGACTATGTTTCGCAGTTTACCTGCGATGTACGGCATGTTTCAGGTGCCCTTAACCCTGTCGCCGACGCTCTTTCACGCGTCCATGCTACCTCAGTCACACCAGCTTCTGTCAACCTTAGTGACCTAACTGCGGCCCAGGCGCGAGAGCCTGATTTCCAAACTTCTTTACAACGCTACTCTCTAAAACTGCGCGCCATTCCGCTGCCTAATGCAGACGGAACTATTCTTTGCGATATGAATACGAGTATTCCGGGACCTGTAGTGCAACTAGCTTACCGGCGTGCTACCTTTAGTCATCTTCAAAACCTTTCGCACCCTGATGCTCGTGCCACCGTTGAGCTAGTAACAGATCGATTTGGTTGGCCTGAGGTTAATTCAGACATTCGTAGTTAGGCACGCGCTTGCCTGCAGTGTTAACGTTCCAAGGTACACAAGCATACGCCAAACCCAGTTTCCTCATTCGTTCTTCCAGATGCCAGGTTTTCACACATCCACTTAGATTTAGTTGGACCCTTACCAACTTCATGTGGCTACGTTTACATATTTACGTGCGTTGATCAATTCTAAGGACGGTCGGATGTCATCCCATCAAAAAATTGTTCATCTGAGGCTGTCGTGAACGCCTGCTTGGAACGTTGGGTGGCCAACTACGGATGTCCCACAACCACTGCGACGGACCGCGGTTAGCATTTCGACTGCTCAACATTCGAAGCTATGACCAACTTTCTTGGATGCCGGTGCATTCGTACCACGGCATACTATCCGTCCTCAAATAATTTAGTGGAACGTTTTCATAGACAACTTAAGGCTTCGCTTTGTGCCGCCTCGAATCCGGCGTGGAGCGAAACCTTCCCCTTTGTTCTTCTAGGGGTCCGAAACACATTGAGAGCTGATCTTCACTGCACTCCGGCAGAATTGGTCCATGACTGCACCTTGCCTGTGCCTGCTCAATTTGTTTCACACTCTACACCATCATCTTCTGTTCCTACAACCTTTGCTTCCACGCTGTCTCGATATGTGCGTCAAATCCAACCCACACCCACGTGGGCAAAATAGGCCAGTGCAAATGTACAATGATTTGGCCAGCTGTTCACATGTACTCGTCAGTTGTGACGATTTACGCAAGCCGCTTCAACCGCCTTACTTGAGCCCCCTCGAAGTGCTTGGACGAACGCCAAAACACTTCACGATCGACCGTCATGTTCATTATGACACTGTCTCAGTCGATCGTCTGAAAGTCGCCCATGTAGACGGCGACATTGCGCGAGTTTCCCCGCAGCCATCAGCGGACACCCCAGTCCCTAAACCGTCATCTCCGCCGGACGTCTACACACCACCTGTCCCGCTCCACACGTGATCAGGGCGTCGCGTGCATTTTCCGCAACGCCATGTAGATATAGTTTTTCACACGTAATTTTTTCCCCAGCAACCTTCGCATTTCAGAATCCGAAAAACCGCAAAACAAAAAGAACGAAGAAAATTTTTGTACAGCAATACGTGAAGTTCAGCAAACGCCAGAAGGTTACATGGTGAGGCCGCGCGTAATCGGTAGACCGTGAATATACCCGTTATCTTTTGGTTAAAAAGTACTTTCTGGCAATTAGAGTTGTTGAAATTTTGTGACATGTTGCAGATCCTAAAGTCTGACATATCTGTTCCCTGAAGTTTTCTTTGTTTCAATCTTCCGGAGACGTAAGCAAAGAATGTGCGGTAGTTCAACGGCATAGAGATTAGTGGAAAAATAACTAAGAGTCGCATTCTACGTTATTTCGGAGAACTGAGGGTAAAATAACATGAAAATCGGTGTCGTAAACGT
>LUCH01018451.1:0-14139 GCA_013368495.1 Paragonimus heterotremus
TGTTAAAACAAACCTTTCAACATTTTTGTCTCAGAAACTGATGATTTTCAGTTTCTTAAACGATGCCACCGAAATATTGCCCGATATTCACGGATCCCTCACACATTCGTTGTTTCAGGACAGATTTTGCTCCCTACGTATAATTTTCTGCGTTCAACGACGTAAAGAAATCACTCAGTGAAGCAACGACTCTCGCTCGGTTCAATCCGGAGCCGACCGCCCATCCGATCCTCTCCAATAATGCGTCAAATTTTGCTGTTGGTGCTGTGCTTCAGCAATGCGTCGGCAACGATTTACGACCGATATCTTCCTATTCCCAGAAGCTAACATCCGCACAAGCTGAATATAGCACCTTTGGTCTTGAGCTCCTTGCTGTCTATTTGTCCATTAAACATTTTCGCCACTTGCTGGAAGGAAGAAACTTAATCGTTTTAACGGATCATATGCCTTTAATCTACGCCTTTACCGCAAGTCGAAACAAATATTTCCCTCGCGGAATTCGTCACCTCGATTTTATAGCACAGTCCACATCAGATGTCCGATACATTGACGGAACCTCCAATTTGGTTGCTGATGCGTTCCCACAACTACATGCTAACGCTGTTTTTTACCTGTACGACATAAGTCTCGAGAAAATTGCTGAAACTCAAAGGTCAGATCCCCAATTTTCATCCATTTGCATCTCACATTTCGAAGGTTCCCGTATCACCTTACCTTCTTCCGAGTCCACTACTGTGCTTGATACTTCCACAAGATCCCACTTCCAATCCTACCCTCGTCTCTTCGTAGACCGGATTTTCCCCATTTGTACTGTTTATCCCATCCTGGTGTCCGCGCCACGCTCAAACTGATTGCTGCCCGATATGTTTGGTCCAATGTGAACAAAGATGTACGCATATGGACTAAGTAGTGCTTTCATTGCCAGATGAGCAGAGTACATCGCCACATTATCACCTCCCCTGGAAATTTCCCCATTCCAGAAGCACGTTTCTCTCACGTTCATGTTGGCTTGGTTGGCCCATTACCCCCAACAAACGGTAAAAGTTCCTGTTGACGTGCGTCGACAAATTTACACGGTGGCCTTTTGCTGTTGGCCTTGGCCATATTTTGTCCGAAGCGGTCGCCAAAGCGTTCCCCGAACATTGGATTGCTAATTTTAGCGTCCCATTGTTCGTCAATACAGAACGAGGTTCGCAATTCCAATCGGCCCACTTCCACGACTTGACCCGTCTGTTGGACTGTGACTGCATCTGGAAAACTGCATACCATCCTGCTGCTAATGGGATCGTTGAATGTTTTCGTTGACGGTTGAAAGCATCGCTCATGGAGCAGTCGACACAGGGTCGGATAGAACGCTCACCACTCACTCCACTAAGCATGAGATCCGTCCTGAAGGAAGATATACAATGTTCCACCGCTGAATTAGTCTACGGAACAACACTACCTCTCCCAGGTGATCGTTTTGACCGAAACACACAAGCTGCAACAGATCTAACGAACTACGCACACCGTCTCAAATGACACATGGAGGCACTCCGTGCCATTATTACCCGGCAGTATTCTTGTCCCCAACAACTCAACAAGGACTTGACGACTTGCACTCACGTTTTCGTTCGTTGTGACGCAATTCAGCGCTCACTTCGGCCACCTTACGATGGTCCCCTTAAAGTGATCTCCCGAACGGACAAGGTCTTCACCATCGAATGTTCTGGAAAGCATGTTACTGTGAGCATCGACCGTCTCAAACCTGCTTACGTTGACACGCATCAGGAATCTCACTCTCAATCATTTACGCATGTTACCGAACCGCAAAACCCTGAAACATCCATCTCTTTCACTCCCCACACATAAGACTCCAAACCCACAATTGGCAGTACTGACAAAATAGCACTTCTTCCCCATTCGTCTACTGAACAAACTCATACAACATCAACCCCCTTTCCTCATCCGACCCCACTCCGTTCAACCACACGTTCCGGTAGGCATGTTACTTTGCCAGCTCGTTTTCGTTGATAACTTTCATGTCATTTATTCTTGTTTATCAGACAATACTTGAACATTTATTCTCCACAAATGCTCTGGAGGGGGTGCTGTAGAGATTTCCTTATTTTTGTTTGTAAACGATGTTTCATTTCTGTACAACAACCCTTTGTATCATCTTTACATGATGTTGAAATTGATACACGTGACCCTGCAATTCAATACTGATTTTGTGTACGTCGGTCAGCTCTTCCCTCCGTTGCACAGTCGTTTGACGACATTACACAGGTCTATCATCCAATTTTTTGGCTCCATTATATTACGAACATCGTCGCATCCCGGATCGCACTTCAACAGTCCACGGCAACTTTGTGATATCATCCGCTTCCGGATACTAGCAATTTGGGATATTGTGGTGGTCATCTTGAACACATGTGAACACTTTCCTGTGAGTCAAATCCTTTTGATTACCATAACTTGTTGGGACTTTATACCTATTTTATCTCATTCGTTCATTTCGTAATCGCTGATATCCTAGTGAGTTACACTCGCGTTTACCTAGTTTATTCAGTAACTCATCTTGACCACTACACGTCTGAGGTGCGGCCAACTGTATAAATTCCGACAGTTATACCAGGAGTTTATCGCCAATTATCCATTTTTTCTACCTGACCACGTTAAGGCAGGAGGGCTGACATTTTTAACAGATCTATCCACCATCCCATAGAAGTGTTTCAGCATTAATAGCGGAAACTCGTTACCAAGTGCCTAATAATTTTCGATGTTCAGCGCGTGACTTTAAATTTGTCATGAAACCCGTAGAGATCTCCAAATATTCTGAGACATCGCGAGCACACTCCGTGCGGTTATGTTAACAGTTTATTCCGCCGTGTTCTGTGCGGACACATCTACCTGAGGAAGTCTATGGTTAGAGGTTTTGCTTCCTTCGCTGAAGTTCTGGATACTATCAAGCGAGTGAATATAGATGGCCTTCAGTTGCACAATTCCCCAAAGACATAGTTGCGGCTAATTTTCAGTTTGGTGATGGGACTACCTACAAGGACCTCATTTACGGATAGTATTTTGTGTTCTTGGGGAGCTAAACGATCCGGAGTGATTTTTGAATAATCGCGCGGTTGAATTCAAATGCGGTCTCAAGAACGGGATATACGCTGCACATAAACAAAAGACGATCAGCAATTCTCTTTTGTACGTTGTATACGATTCACCAGCAGGACCATTCATCAGGCAACCAAAAATGCGGGTTATTTCCACAATAAACATTGTATGCCAGAGGGTTACAAAATTAAACGGTCCGATGCTGAGCAGCGCCTCAATTACGGAAAAGGATTTAAGGCGACGAACCAATGTGAAAAATTATGCCGTTGACTTTTCGTTCCTGGAGCTAATCGTGGACATGGCGAATTCCTTAAAATATCACCACGTTCTAGTGACTGAACTTCGTAAATGGACATTGCGGTGCTTTTGTTTATAGGTATGGATAATCAAGTTCCGCATGTTTTGAACCAAATCACGATTTCGTTGGCTCACTTGCTGTTATTGCTGCTGTGTAGATACTGACCATGAGTTTCAGCGAAGTTGAGTTCTTTCCATCACTACGCCTTTTTGGCTAACACGTCATGGGTAGCTGTCAGTAAATTTCTTGTGGTGGATTTGTGCAATTTGGAAAATCTGAACACTCAGTCAAGTTCGTGAGACATGAAAGGTAACTTGAAACGCTTTGAACTTTTGTATATTTTGCGTGAATATATGGAAGAAGCAAAGAAAACTGCATTTTCTCATGATCATTGGCAAGGACGCATTAGCCCTGATTTCAAACAAAGCCCTCCAGTTTTCACACATCTTGCTTCCATAAGCTGCTCCGAAGCTTCAGCTACTCAAACATGTTTAGCTTGTTAACTTGGGAGATACGGAAGCTGAGGAAAAAAAATCAAGAAGTTCGCGCACTTATTTTCTAGTTTTAAACTTAACCAGCAAGATACGGTTTCGGTTATCAACTGTGGATTCAGCCGAGGGATCGGTTAATCACTAGAATCCTTGTCTCCGTTCTTCAGCAAAGGTCGTCACTATCAAATGAGACATTTTTTAATTTACCAGAGTTCTCTGTGAACAACTTCATGGTGTTGAAGCAGCAGAGAATGAAGAACCGGTCGTGTAATTTAGTGCCACCAATGCTGAAAAACAGGCACAGCAGTAGCAACAGCAGCTTAAATAGAAAGCTGAGCAGAGAGGTGCGGCAGTATGACCGTATTATTCCAGTCAGAATTCTCTCCAGCAGCGGGATAATTGTGAGCCGGGAACATAAGCATTCTCGATGTACGTCTCAATTTCACAACTCCTGACGATATAAACTTGTTACGATATGTCACCTTCGAGCCATCTGCCCTAGTTCGAAGTCCTATTCAATTCATACTCCTTTGAGAAATGCAATCTCCCATCTGATCTCCAATTCATCGCTCTTACTGTGATTTCTGCCGACTCTGTTGATTATACGTACCACATAACACAGTCATTTGTCTTCAACGATGACCTGAATCATCTATGGATTACTGACACCCCAGTCAGCATGAATGTAGTTTGTGTGATTTGCATGTAGACAGTCTGTTTTTAGGGTAACAAAGGCAAAACTTGTGACGCGTGTGACACACAATAACGCTGCGCGTAATCGGCAGACTGTAAGTAGCCATGTAACCTCTGGGATAAGAAAGTTTTTTCAAGTTGTTGGAGTTATTGTAATTTCCTGGCGCGCTTCATTTCCTGAAATCGTAGAAGTCTGTTGCCGGGACATCTTTGTTTTATTCTTTCGAAGATGCAAGCAAGGAATGTGCGGTAGTTTAATGGCAGATAAATTAACGGAAAAATAGCCAAAGGTTGCATTTTACGTTATTTCGGAGAATTATTGGTGATGTGGAGTACATCCAGCAGTTGTCGGATCATGAGGACTAGGCTTTTTATAAAGCTGAAAACGTAAGACACGCCGGTGAACATATTCTAACGTGGGGTTTTATGCAAAAATTGGGCAAGTCAGCGGTATTGTCTCAGCTATATTCGGCGTGAATAACCATTAGTTGCTACCACGGTTGTGAATTTTTCTATGGAATCATGGTGTACACCGGAATGGGGACGAGGTGGCATGTCGAACGAACGGCATCCAGGAGCACTTCTTGCTTGAAAGCTTATGAAAGTTCCGTGCAATTGTCGTAGCTCACGAGTGAAGGCACGCCGTGCTCTGTGCGGAAACACTCTTGACTTCTACATCCATTTGACCCACCTCACAGACTAGGCCGAACGATACTCCATGCTTAAACACTTGTAAATGCTTCTTCCTTTTGTCCTAACTCACGAGTGAGGTCACTGAGAAGGAACACGTAGAGATTTTGACGTGAATCACTTATTTGAAGTTTGTGGAAAATGGCACAAACTACCTTCGCGTTTCCTCGGCACAGAGTGCAGCCGTTGGCTTCAGCGAGTTTAGGGTGTCCTTGAAGATGACTGAAGCTCTGTGTCAGATGGAGACCTCATTAGTTCGTTCATCAAAACTGATATCTGCAGGTTAACTGTACTTGTGTGTGAAGAAACTCAGTTTATTCAGTTATATCAAGAGGATAAGCGTTCCAGGTTAGATTCTTTTGCTCTCTCTTCTGCTAGTATGCAAGTGGGACCACAAAAAATCGTGATCTGCAACATGTGTCACAAGAAGCGAACTGTTCAGACGAATAAAACATAACTCACTGGACACGTCACACCCCTGTATACACTCGTACAAGTTTTATACTTCGTACAACGGTGATAAATCTGCACGGTTTTCAGGGAATCATGCCACCTACCTTATCGTAATTCTAAACTGTCTTCAACCTATGGCTAGTCCCATGGACGTAACTAATGCTTACTCTATCCAGGTACCGCTGAGGGCACTTCTGGAACTGTCAGAAAGTCGGAACTTCACGATTCTAACACATCGCCTTGAAAGCCACGTTAATTCTTAAAAATAAGAAAATGAATAAATAAAGTCGAAATTAAAGTAAAACCATTTTTGCCCCAACGTATTAACGTTGCGATAAACAATCGGCTAAAAAAACGGCAGCCTTACCAAAATGTATAAATGACATACGATAAGTCGTTTTAAGTCAACGGCCAGTTAAAACAAGCAGCTATGAGTCCATGGCGCAGATTCCGACAGTTTTAACTTCTTTACCAGGTATCAAGTCGATAAAGCGGATTGTGCGGTAAAATAATTTCTTTCGCCCACGATAACTGAAGAAATCACGGTCTACGACTAGCATTCAAGCCCAATAACTACGCTCAATCTACGGTCGCGGCTACTTGCTTCACCCAACCAACCGCACTTTCTACGTCCAACACTTGGGTCTATTGCGCGCGACATCTATGGGCGTTCACACTCATACTAGAAAAGGTGATACCGAAAGTAGAAATGAATTTGGTTTAGTGTGAAATTATAATAGATGATTGCAGCAAAAAGCACTGAGAGCTTCCTTCACCGTCTGTTGATAATGACAGGACATCCAGTAGCCTCCGTCTACGATGGATATCTTGCTTCATCATTTGGGTCCATCGTTGAATCTGGCCCTTAACCCGGTAGTAATGATACCTCGAAGCAAGACTTCGTGGCTGCATCTAGAATGAAAGATTATACAAAGTAAAAAATGCTAGTTTGAGGTCAAGTTAAGAAGGGAACATTTCCGTTATCAGAAAAAATACGACGGCACAATCCCTGAGGAAAGCTACACAGGACTCCGTTCGGCTTGTAACGAAGAAACATTTGTTAGCTACAGTGTACTGAATACTTATGACAGCGCAAGCTGAAACTTGTAAAAAGTTGGAAAATGAAGCAAGTTTGGGACAGAATTTTAAGCGGAATATCCCCGTTATAAGAAAATATACTGTACACCTCTTACAGTGACGGGAGGATTGCGTTATTCGTGCTTCTGACTCGTACAGATAGCTTGGATTATATGTCCCATCACAAGTCCGAGATAGCAGACTTAAAACTCTATACACTTGTCCATCGCCGAATGCCGACGGGATCAGTTAGATATATTCGTCTACCTCAAGGAGGTTCATCCCCTGAAATGGATCATCATGCTCTCAGACGCTGCAAACTTTTCACTGAAATCCATGGATTTCTAGCTGCAACCGGTGCACGTAAACGTAAGACTGAAATAGTGGATTACATGAAAGCATTTTTCCGCAGGTACATTACGCCGATCAATTCTCTTCACGAATACACTCAAAGGCCCCCAAAACAACAGTGCCCAGACCCACCCGCCAACACGGCGAACTAAGGCACATCACGTGTAATGCAAATTTTGAGATGGCGCTCTGACGCCAGTGTGAGAAATAACTCAGAAGACATTACTCCACAAGTCAAGGTTCACTGGGCACTGGTAGACACTTCAAAATGTGCCAGACATCCAGCTATTTAAGATACGGCTCTCGAATCAAAATCCTGGCGGCCGTCACAACAAATTTATGTGCTGACTGGTACTGGCATTGTTGGATCTCTTGTTCCCGCTGACTGCATGAAGCAGCTGAAACTCTTCGTTGGTTTGAAGCTTTCTGGCAGTTCTGTTAGAAGCATTAATAGATAGGTTTCACCTGTTCTTAGTAAATGTGAATTTTCACCTTCAGCTGTACAGTGTTGCTCACACATGTCCATGTGAAAAAAATGTTATATTCCCTTATCGCTGTAGCCTTGTATCAAGCCTTCTTTCCCTAGTCCAAATATTGCCTTTCAGATGCACTTTGTTGTCCAGTTAGTGAAGAATATTTTCTTAGCTGTTTGTCAGTAACACATAGTTCGTTGATTAAAGTACAGTTTACGCGATCAGAAACTGTTGGTAGCAAACTCCACAGACAGACGGTAATGCGACATTAGGTGGGGTCAGACAAGTTCCCTCTTGTTCAACGGAAACGTACGTAAAAAGCTGATAAGCTGAATTAAAATTTGTCATCTTCACAGATACTGGCGGAGGTCATAGTGGAACACCAAGAATTGTTCCGTCAAACAACGGCCTTTGGCATTGAACATACAGACGACGTGAAGTACTTCAACAACCGGTCTGCACAGGGGAAACGATGGGCTTGTATAGATTTCTTGAACACTTAGGGCTGTCTAACAATGATGATGATGTACCACAGGAATAGATCACATGCTGCCGCACATGTGCTCAAATCCATCTGTATCCGACTGTTCCTGGACCTGCTTTGCCATTCGCAGCTTTACTAATCGTCCAGCGGGACCATTAGTTCCAGCCGCTATTCTTTTTCAACACAACTCAGGATGACACGCCCGTATTGCAAAAGGACATCGGACTACGTACTTCTAGAGTTCACACACCCGAATTTCGATCGAGCACTCCTAGGTTATCTCAGGAAGCCATAAACTGTTTTTCATCATCTAGGTAACCATTTCATAATATAATACGTTTTCTAATTGTGGCCGTTTATCCCTCTTACTTTCAGAACCTGGCCGACAGTTCGACCGTCAAAGTCATCGCTGATGTTGCGTATACACGAAAAACCAATATGCCTTCCGGACTATGCCAAAGCTATAAGGACCAAGTTGTGTTGACAAGGTGCTGGGCTTGTACAGTTTGTTGCAGTGCCAACTGATGTCGATCTAAAATTGACAGTAATGGCTGTCACAGTAGGGGCAACAACGACAAATCCAACTGTGGAGTGGACTCCCCGTTTGACTACGAGACCGGCTCTAGTTTCAACGAAAGAAAAACTAGGTAACGCTGAGTCTTGCTCTGTTGATTGGACATCTCACGACTCTGTTTTGAGTTTACAGTGATTAATTCAACCAGTCCAAATATTTATAAGTGGACACTTCCGGGAGATTCGGAGGCCCTAGCATGCAAGAGTAAACCTAACTCATCCCCAACAAGACTGTGCACGCTGACCTTATTTTGGCCGGAATCTGGTTGGCCACCAATGAGAATAAAACGTTTTTCTCATTACATTTCGGGTTGGCCGTAAAAGGTTAATTCAATGAGGTATCACATGAAACCGTATTTCATAAACATGACGGTCCATATGAAGAAGCTCAAGAGTACCCCCGGTACATTCGTTGAAAAACATGCCAGGTGGTGTCTTTGCAACGCCCGGGACAGACAGTGGCGTGGAACTGTCTTAAACATCAACCATGATGGCGGTTTTTTCATTTATCCGCCTCCATCGAACTTGAGTTGAAACTGTCGTACATATTATTAATTAGTCGTGCTACGTGGTATATCTGAAACACAAAAACCGCGTAATATCTTCAAGGCGTTTGTGAGCACTGAGCTTTGTGATACTGGTGTTAACCTGCATGAACGATTACGCAACGCATCACATGAATTATAATGCTGCGTGGATGCTAGTCGCAGACCGTGATTTGTTCGATTATTTTGGTGAAAAAATCCACCTCATATTCCGCTTTCTTACCTCGGCACCCGGTGCAGAAAGTAAAATCACCGAAGTGTGTGTTATTGACGGGTGTATGTTTGTTTTAATTCATCAGTATTTGAAAACGAAATTAACTTACGTTATTTTCGAAATTCGGTAAGGCTAATGCTGGTTTGATTGTTTTG
This sequence comes from Paragonimus heterotremus, assembly GCA_013368495.1. Lineage (NCBI taxonomy): Eukaryota > Metazoa > Platyhelminthes > Trematoda > Plagiorchiida > Troglotrematidae > Paragonimus > Paragonimus heterotremus. The sequence continues at coordinate 9,597 of LUCH01018451.1, forward strand.
GTCCAACAACGGATGTAAAAATAATGCAGATATATGGTAATGCAGAAGTCATTTATCACATCAATAAGTGATGAGATGGTGTCTATGTTTAGGACAAATTATATTAGTTTACAAGGCTGGCTTGAAAATCGTGAATTTCACATATTCTTACAGTTCCAGGAGTGCCTGTGGGGGTACACCGAGGATGTCGGAGTTGTTTGCGTTCGTGGGACTATTCATAGGGTGGAAATAGTTTAAAATGCGATGAGGAGAGGTGGCAAGGGACCATGGGAACCATCCGGAATTATTATCCGTGCATGTAGTACAGAAGGTGTAGGATTGTATGCAGGGGTATGCGACCTGCCTGATGAGTTAATGTTTTTTGGTTAATAAGTTAGTTCCTGCGACACTTGCAAATCACGATTTTATGCGGTCCGAAGAAATGCCTTAAAGGTTGTGAGCTTTTTCTACTCAGAACACAACCATCTCCCTAATCGTCTGGTATATGAATCCCATCATGGAAGTTACAGACTTGCTTTGAGTGAAGTGAACGACTCGTCTGTTAGGGTATGGTAAGTCAACTGCTGACATTAAACAGTATGTCGCGAATGTTTGTGGGAATTTTATCACAACCGCTGACATTAGAAACATCCGACGCAAGTTGAAACCTGTATTGTCTAGTTAGTTTATTGGGTATGAATTTTTCTTGGGCATCGGCAAACCTCATGGAAATACCTTCAAATATTAACGCAATAGATGTCCCGCGTACAATTCAGGATGAAGGCAACCGATGTATGCGTATCTGCTTTGCTCAACGAACACAAGTTTAACTGTTTAGACGTTCTCCTCACATTGTGAATATGGATGCCACCCACGAGACAAACAGGCACAAGTATGCCACTGAGTTTTCTGATGCTAGTGAAGCTTGAGGTCACATCAGGTTTTAGTCACAGGTGTCGTGGGACACGGCCGACCGGTGATGTACGGCCATGTACGTGGTGAGAAGTATACCTCACTACGTAGACCGTTTGAAATCTTTCGAAGCAAGGTAGGTGAACACAGCGGTGAAGACGTATGTGATGGACAAGATGGCTGCGCAAATGAAGCCGGTCTGTGTGGTGTTTAGCCTTGACGTCGTGTTGTGTTACCTCCATGTGAGTGACGCTGTCCTAAAGCCTTCCATTGGATAACGTTTTTCTGTCGTTTTCGTTACCAGACAAATTATTTTCACAGTCGGCATCTCTTTCACCGGATGGCCACAGCAGACGGTGATCAAGGGTAAGTTGCATTGTTGCACACGTTATGTTGTAATTTTGTCTGTGATTCGGATATTACCGGCCAAATCGATGGAATGTTCATGAATTAACTGCTGTGTGATTGTCCATATATCAAGCCTAAGGGGGTAGTTCATACACAAAACGATGTTTTCCACTTCGGAAAGCGTACCAGCAATCGACTGGAGAGTGACGGTGAACGGCTAAAGAAAATGATTCACCGGGGAGATTTCCCGGCCACTGGTGTCCAAGAAACACGAACCCACGGCAAGTTCCTGATGCGTGAATTCAAAATTCAAACGACTCACGCATGCGACCGTCATGAAGTTGTGCATGTCATCTTGTAGGTCAAGGAAGTGGTTTACCAAATGACAACATTAGCCGGCCATCAAGTCCGAAAGTATATGGACGGAAATATCCCACGACTGCACTGCAAAACGCTTGCTGAAAGCAACGTAGGCGCCTGTTTAGTAACCACTGTGAACACTTCGGCTGCGAGTGCAACGTGATGGCGAACGTTCCGTTTTAGATAACACGCAGGGCATCTGTGGGTGTCGTGTTTATCGTTCACTGTGTCTTCCTTGCACCCACATTCTCTCGGTACTTTGAAAGCACTGCTACCCCCACATTAAAGAACTAGGTAGAGTTGATTTTCTTTTACAAAGGCCCTTTTTTCATTCATGGTCTGGTTGACGGAGTATAACCTGCCAGTTCGAAGGATGGCTGGACCCAGCTTCAGCCGCTCACTGCAACAAACTTCGGTCACACGTATAAAACGCTACGTTATTTACCGGCAGGACTACAAGAACGCAACAGTCGCACGGCTATGACCACGTTTAACAGCATCATCGTCTTCTCCAGCAAAACAATGGAACGTGCAAGTGTTGGCTGGTCTTTATCCAGCTTACGCATAAGCCGATCTGCGGGCAATAGGGACCCAATGTGGGTGAGGAAATCACAAAGTGCCATGTGGGAATTGCGGTGAACCGATACAGATGGAAGGTTATCGTTGTGATACCGATGAGCATCACTACGAGCGCATCCAAACTGTTGGCATCTGCCCAAGTAGTGAAAGGTGCGGCGCCCGCGCAGGTGAACACGCGGGCATTGGCGGGCAATAGAAGACATTTGCTAACGAAGCTGCCCAGCATTTTCACTACGGACAATTCTATTCAAAACAATTTTGCCATTCATCTCCGACGCTCTGGAAGCTTCCTAACTCCCATTAACTAATCTTCGAAAGAAATCCGCGGGAAAAACGAGAATTATACTCTGTCTTTTTACAACATTTTGGATCTCGCTAGTTCAAATATTCCGGAAACAAATTTGAAAGAGTTTGTCCCCTTGATTGTTGTTCATGGTTTTCTTCAAGAAAACAAATTTGTGCAACTAAATAGTTACACCCCATTCATCAGCAATGCGATTTCTTCCATAGCCTCCATGGAGAATCAAAACAGAGAAGGAATAAAACGAGCAATTAGGTACAAGATAAAATTGCAAGAATGAGGTAGTAATAGCGTATCTCCATTAATACTTCAGATAGAGCAAAAGTAAAACACAGCAATCTTACCGCATTCTTTCTAGGCGATCAGGTAATATAACACATAGGTGTCAGTCATTATTGAATAATCCGAATGTGCCATCCTGGTCTTGCACAAGAATCCAACATGAGCCATAATAAACTGTTTTATGGGTGTGTTTGAAATTTTGCATCTCCCTAAATACATCGGGTAAAGCAGAAGTAAAATAAACGTGTTAAAGTGTTCTTCCTATATTCTGCACTTGGATGTACGAGACAAAAAACCTCATCTAGACCTTGACATACAAATTAAAAACATCCAAATTACTAAACGCCCACCTCAAGGATCGCTATAGCGCGGCCATAAGAAAATGTCTGTTGCGCTCAAACAAACATCATTAAATGTGCTAAAAACAATGACCAATTTTTCAAAGTGTAATCGACTAACTTCTACTTATGTCAGAATAAATTGGCTGGATTTTCATTTTCAACATTATACTCATTGTCCGCCGAAACTCGCAGGACACTTACGTGTTCTGACGGGCAGTGTGCTATGTGGGTGAGTGTCCATTCTGTAACTTCAACCTCTGTCTCTTGATATAATTGTGTCAAGTGAGTACTTTTGTAGGTGTACACGTAGTTATCTTGCAGATACGAGACTTGATGAACTGGATGATAGAGATTTTTTGTGATGAACTTATTTCGTTATTGGAATGAACTTGTACGAAGCAAAAACTACATTTTACGCTGAAGAAAGTCGGAGGTAGTGTGTAGCGCCTTTTGCAAAGGCTTCAAGCAGATAATCCTTATCAACTTTTGCTCGTTCATAGGGACTTCGTTCCTGAAGTTGTCTGTCTCACTATGGAGTACGGTTCGGTTCCACCCGTAAGGAAGGACAAATTGATGGAATAGTTATAACCAAGTATTACATCTGTGAGACTTATACAGTCTTCAAGAGGTCTTCGACATACACTCTGTAAGCGTTAAAAGTAACTTCACTTTGAATTTCGGATTAACTTTATTGGGCGAAGTCTAAACTTTCGATAACAGTGAATAGCCGTTCGTGTCGAATATAACTGAGAATTTATCACTGACATGCTCAGTTTTGGCAAATAGCACTGCGTTAAAAAGTAATTATCACAGTAACTTGCTTCCGCAACTTTATGAAATGATTAGTCTACCTGACCGATCAACGGTTTTGTCATCGGTGCGAAAACAAAGTCTTTTTGCCTAAGTAGACACATTTTAAAAAAAGATTTCTCAATTCTAAAACACTGAATTCCATCATTTTGGAACATCCATCTGGTGACTGCGTAATCGCACAATATCGTCAAGTGTTTGTTAATCGTAACGCCATTGAACTTGTGCGTATTTATTGCTTACGTCTTCGGAGTATTTAAACAGAAACATTTTCTGCAACAGACTTTTGCGATTTTCAGAAATGAAGCAACACAAAATCAGAATTACCCCGGTAACTTGAAAACCACGATTATCCCAAACATTTCGAAGATATCTCCGGTCTACCGAGTGGATGCTGGAAGTTAAACCTAGGGAGCAAAATCTGTCCTGAAACAACGAATGTGTGAGGGATCCGTGAATATCGGGCAATATTTCGGTGGCATCGTTTAAGAAACTGAAAATCATCAGTTTCTGAGACAAAAATGTTGAAAGGTTTGTTTTAACAGACCGTCAATGGATTTGTTAATCCTTTCGCGCAAAGATTGAAAATATTAATGGTGGGTGTTGTGATTGCACTTATGCGTTTCCATGT
>LUCH01018452.1:0-14083 GCA_013368495.1 Paragonimus heterotremus
ACTTGGTCTCTCGAGCAAACAGAGAAGAGTATGCGGGGAAAAGGTTTGGAAAGAATTTCCAGGAGTGTGTATGGTGGTGTTGGACTCGGTATGTACTGCCGAGTGGTTCTGGTGGTCTTTCGTGGAGGCTGTGGGCGCTACATCACCGCTTGTGCGTATGTCGACGTCTCTGCAGGACGCTTGACCGGCATTTTCGATGACGCAATTTACGGTCTCTGCACTCCTGCTTAATCCCACTTCTTCGGCGGATGGTTGAGTCTCGCCTACGAAACATTTGACTTCTTCGTCTGTTGGATTCGTGGCTTAAAGGAGGCGGTGTGAGCCGTTTTATGGAGCCAGTAATAGAAATGCCTTGTGAGGCGGGCCAAAGATATGCTTTTTGGTTTACAGGCGGCATCTCCAACAGCCTCCTATCGTTCCGAGTTCTTGGAAGAAATAACTTTCTGCGGAACCTCTTGGTGGTTTTCGACTCGACAAACGACATCTGTGCGGTGTTGGGGGCGCCGGCCTTTGGGATGACGACTACAGAAACAGCGTCCTCGCTTACCCTCAGTGGCACATGGGCCTGAGTGGATACTACTGTAACAGAATCCACGACCTCAGTTTCCAGGTTTAGCTTTCGGCCTGATATAATTCGTGATTTAGCTTTAATCTGCCGTTCGCAACTCGCCCTCTCTTGTCGAGAGCGGTCGAAAGCAACGCCTTTCAACTGGACGTTGGTGAATTTCAAAGCCTCTGTTTGTTCCGACACTGTGTCGGGGCTCAGCATGGCTGGCAACGTTACCTAAAGGCCGAGTAATATTCGAGTTGTTTCGGCGTGTAGCCTGCTCGCGAGTGCAGGAATTGTAACGTCCATGGAGAACAAAGTGGCTAAGACTGGATCAGCTAGCCCGCTTGGCGAAAACGTTGTGGGGAAGTGGCTCCATGAAACAATTCTGCCTTCTCTGGGGGCTTTCTCCTTCATATTTGACGCTGCCTAATCTATATACGCAGTTGACAGGACAATTGCCTTTTTGGTGACCGCAACACCAGGGAGGATAAGTGCTGTGTATTCATTTAGCGACTGGAGTTCCAGCCTCGTTTCTGACAGAGTCCGCTGGTATTCCTTCATCCTATTCCCCATAGAAGGAACGGAAGGACATGCAGTGCTAAGAAGAGGGTCCCCGCCTTTGAAGTCACGGGTTTTCAACATTGCCGCAGTTTTCCTGGTGTGTGCGTGACTAGTCAGCGTTAAGGCGGGGCCCTGACTTTCGTCGAACCTGCAGTCGAAGAAGCAAGTTGTATTTACTGGCGTTCTTCGAGGCCAGTGCACTCAAATCGACACCAATACTGGCACCGGTAGCACTGGTTACCGTTTTGCGCAGATATTTTGCATCCGTAATGGCCGCAAATTTTCGCTGCCTCGGTCAACTGAGTTCCAGCACTGCAAGTTCCAACTCGAGTCATTGCTAATATAAGATGAACAGAGAAGCAGATACAATGTAACCCAAAAATTGCAATACCTAACGAATCGGCATGTTATTTGGTTACGACTAACGGTGATCCTATGTAACTTTCTGACGCACATGGTACCAGTGGAGCAAAAAGGTGATTAGACGATAACAGCGAGAAAATTTAAATCAAATTCCGAGTTACCCTAGGTCGTTTTACGTCCGCGCGGATCACGTGAACTGCTGATATGGTGAGTTGAAATGGTGTGTTGAGTGTTACAGCAGCTGGCAGCGGTCGGCAACTAGGGAGTTTGCACGGAAAAGGTTGGTGAAAATAAGAAAAGACAAGGGAGGAAGGAAATGACAACAGTGAAGTTACATGAGGCTATACGTGTTCGACTGTCAACGGCCATTTTTGGATAATCCAGTCATCTAGTTGCCTCCTAAATGCATCCACTGACGTCGCCGTGACAATCGTCGCCAGAAGTATGCTCCAGGTCGGCGGACCTGGACAGCAAAATTTTGTCATCTGCACAAAAGGTTACTACGTTGTAAAGAGACCTTGTACTTATAGCCCCAGAGATTCACTGCATCGGCGATTGTAAAAAGCTTTCTGTTGTGGTGACTCGGAGAACATAAGATTTGCTCGTAAATATAGTCACTCCCCAGACGCCTGTAGGCTAGAGGGAATAATTCCAGCTTGGATAGACGGTCTTCAAACGACAAGGAAAATAGACCATCAACCCGCTTAGTAGCCTGTCTCTGGATGGCCTCTAGAGCAGTGCCGTCTTTCTTCCAGTGCGGCACACGTGCCCGTATGTTGACTTCCAGCAGTGGCCTTACTAGAGTGCTATAGATACGTCGGAATCTTTAGAATGGGATAGTCCCAATGATCCTACTGGGCATAGCTGGCCTGCTGCCAGCTTTCTTTGCCAAAAGCATAGTGTTAGTACTAGGGGAGAGGTCTGATTTAACGACGTGTAATACTCGCAATTAGGGACTTCGAATAGTCCTAGAAGTAGTACTCGAATTGAAGCCTTCCATGCAAGTAATAAGGGGAAGACCTCTTACTGGTTGCAGTAAGCAGTTCACATTCATGCGACAAGAAGTCAAAGTTATGGAAGTACAACAGTAGTGAAGAAATCATGGTCACTGATTGGCTGGTCATGTTAAAACATACAAACTGAGGGTTGATTAGTGCAATACGGAACAAAGAAAAGAGCAAATAACCGACAAAGTAGCACTGAGAATTTTCATCCAGTCTTGATATACTACCTTCAAAGCAACGTCTGGATTGGTCCGTCGTCAGAACTCCTATTGTGTCGGGGTTGGGATAAGCGGTGAATCGAGTAGATTTCCACCACACGACGGTACTTGGGTCGCGCTCCTGGTGAACAATGGTTAGGGTAGCCCCACCGATACGATACGTACCAGTGTTGTGGTGACGAACGTGCGTAGTCTTTGACTCGGACGTGTTGAAAGGTAATCGATTTTCCACGGACCATAGATGCAGGACTTCTAGATCTCTCTGAAATTCTTCTGTCTTCAACGTCGTGCAAGATGCGCCGTAACTTCCTTTCGTCAGCATGCATCATAACGGGAGAGATACGCAAGCCTGGGAGATCGTTGACATAGACCAAGAATAATAAGGGACCCAGTACGGAGCCTTGTGGTACACCAGTTGTAGTGTTGAATGTTCTGGATGGCTCACCATTAACTTTGTATAAGTGCGACAGGATAGGTATTGTTTGAGCCAAAAACAAACCTCACCGCATAGGCCCATAACATTTGATTTGTCCAACGGTATGTTGCAATCAAATTTATCGAACGCCTCTGTGAGACCTAAAAGCATAGTATCAAGTGTGAGTCGTTCTTCGGCAGCTTTTGTCCACGAGTCAGTGGCAATCAGTAGGTTGGTCGCGTATGAGTGGCCGTTTCTGGAGCTGTGCTGCTTTGATGCCAACAGTGAGTGAGTATTTTAATAATATCTCACGAAATCGACACTTTTGACGTGGTTTTTAGTAGAGCAGTCGGTCTGAACTTACCGGCGTTCATTCGATCGCCACCCTTGCAGGCGGGACAGATGAGGCCGTGCTCCCAAGTGGCTGGAACACAAACAGTAGAGAGTGCTGGAACAAACAAGCAAGCGGTTCCGCCAGCTCATCTGCGCATTCTTTCGGCATTTGTGGGGTATCTCGTCAGGCCACGGGTACTTATCAACACGCAACAGGGGTAACTTGGCGGGTACGTTAGCTAGGGGTAAAGTTGGGAGATGAATCCGAAGAACGATCAAGATAGAAAATCCGTAACGTATGGTTCCCCTCAGCGGAGTTACTGAAGACAAACGTGTACTGAGCACGTGATATCTCAGCTGCCTCAAAGTTAGAGGTGTAGAGTCCTGAAGGTTCCATGAGAGGGGATATGGCAGCTCTCGACCTGGTCGGAAAAACGATATGTCCGAATGGATCTCGCAAGTGATATTTGGTGAGCCCTGCGGTCGGCGCGTACGGCTGCTGTGCATTGATAACGACAGCACTTATGTGCCAAATGTGAGGCGTCATCTCAGTTAAGAAGAAAAACATCCCACGGAGCCCATTTCTCTTTCATTGAAAGCTTGGTCGGTGGTTTGGCCCGGGACGACATGCAGGTGAGGCGTGGAGTGTAAAGTGGCACTTAACTAGTTATCGCGGTGTTCAGGTGCGACATGATATGCTATAGATTTTCGTGTACCGTGCTGCACTCTTCAGGTGGTGACCACTTAGCTTGGGATAAGTGATTTCGCATCTTTCAAAAGTTGGCTGGTCTATAGTTGCATCAAACCGACCGTAAGGAGCGAGTGGTCCTGACGTCGCATATTAGCCGATAACTGATTGTGGCATGGTCGCTCACACCTGATGGTGCACCAATTTGGAGCATACAGCCATATGGGGTTCAGCAGTTAACACCGTGTTTAATCGGAGTGCCGTGTGGCTTCCTCTTTAACTTGTTGGTCGATTGGCATGGTTGGTGAGTCCTATATCTTGCATGAGATTATGGATTTCCGCGGCTGCAGCACCAGATGTTAGCCTGATGGAGAGACCTGCATATGGGGCGTTGAAGTCTCCTAGAGTGACGGCACGATGTCCGGAGATGGCGGTGGCCCGTCTAATTGCACCGTGAATTCTTTCATCCCATTCTGAGATGGTGGACTATGCACGATAAATGACACCGACAATGACTTGTGGTAAGTGAGTGTCGTAGCATTTGTCCACATGTATTCTTCAAGTGAAAGTGGGACTGGGTCTCTGCTCAGGACTGCGCGTAATTCAGCACCAACGTAGACTGTTGCGCTCCACACATCTGCTGGCTAGCCGATCCCTGCGAAAGATAGTAAAACCGGGAAGTTCTATCCCGTGATTGGATATGTCAGGCGTTAGCCGTGTCTTCGCTACATCTATGAACTTGAGCTTCCAGTCGACAAGCTATCATAGTTCCTACACTTTGTTTTTTTAAGAAAGAACATCAGTATACATATACCACCAGCTAGATACGTGCACCTGCGTACTCTTATGTAGGATAGTGCCTGTCTTCAGGTGCGTAACGTGTACTACGTGGGCTAGGCCGACCCTTTTAAGGTCGGCTGTACCAGGTTTTTTGGCTGTGCGGGGTTTGATAGGCTACTGATGAACTCCGTTATCTCCGTCATCTTCACCACACTTGCCGACATGGGAAGTATACCAATGAAGGGCGTTTCATGCTTAGACCTTGTTTTATCTGCGTGCAGTCGGATCTCAGATGGGAAGCTGTTGTTAAGTGTATGCCATCACTGTAGCATAGTGGAAAGCATAACTCTTGTGATTCGCAATTGTCTAGGGGCCGAGGTGGAGCTCAGGTGTATTGGGCGCGGAAGCCGTTGAACAGACCATGCTCCACATTCGCCCACGTCTAAGTTTAGTTTGGCTCGGACAAACTTTCACCGGTCAACGTCATGCATGTGCGCATGCGGTGCATCCGCATCTTTCAGCTCCTCTACGCGTTGTACAACTAAACCACAAGTTCGGTCGTACAGGGAATTCTGGAGGTTGCGATATATCGTTCGTCGAGTCTCCCTTATCGCCCACAAGAAGTCAGGTTTTGCTCTGAAGCAAGAATCATTGAATCTAGGCAAGGAAGATGCTGTTAAGAGAACCTCCTCGACGTCTTCTATGTGGCCGAGCATGACACGGATTAGCGGTGGGCGACAGTCTTGGTGAAACCTGCGAAGCCTGCATAACGTGGGTCTATCTTCCACGCCTGGCTTGAGTAGATTCAACGGTTCAGCAATTGGTACACGGGTTCAATGCAGAGGCCCAAGGTTCCAGGATCCGGTCGGTTTTTCTTGTTCAATGTCAAGCGGGCGTCTGTTGATCTGAAAGGCGTTCATGGAAAACAGGTTGTAGCACCGCTCTTGGGAACTACAATTAATATCGTCACACAAGTTAGGACTACTCGTATGAAAATGGTTTTTTAGAAAATTCCAGTCAAGTAGTAATTTGAAGCCGTCGCTGGAGGCGCTACTGACGACCTCAGCAGGAAGGCCGTTCCAGAAGTTAACGACCATGTAGGAAATAACTGCTGCCTGGGAAATGTCCGGGGACGAAGCTTGAACGGCTTCATGTTATGTCCTTGCCGACCGTCGTCATTCTCTACCGTAAACAACTGATCAACGAGACCTACTCTAAAGAGGAAGTGTGTGAAAATTAATTCACCGCAGAGCCGTCGAAATTCACAAAGGGTTTCCCACTGCAACTGATCATCAGCTTATTTCTGGTCTTGCAACGTGTTTTCACTTTCCGCAGTGTTGTTAAAAGTTAGGTCATGTCTAGCGAACTCGGGAAAGTGACTACGCCTGGACGTATTTGTGCCTTGTGTTCTGAGCTGTGTGACAGTTGTGTAATTACGGCTCCCAACTGACGACTTAGAGCTTTCCCGGTTCGTGCCGATGGGCAACTTGGAGGCGCTAGCCTGCTGAGACAGTAACAAACCGTTTACTACGTTTCCGCCAAGTGCGGCCTGTCTAACTAATACAAGAGACGGCGGGCCTCGGCTGTGTGTGGCCGAGCTGATGTTGCCTGACGTTGGCGTATCGTAACTGCAAACTTTAGAGGGTGAGGTACTGAACAACTCGCTTGTTCTGTCTTTATTCTGAGTGGAGTAGTCCTTACGGATGTTTGGCCCGCATGTCACACAATGGTACCTGAGGGCCTGTGTGAGTGGATCTCGGAGGCTCAAAAACAAGTCTATGGGGAACTCGGGGTGGCACTTGCAATGAACCCAGTAGTTACAAAAGTCTCAGGCCATGGCTTTGCTACGAGGCCCTACTACCTTCAGACATGGCTCAAAAACGTCAGCAGGCGCATTAATCGCACGCTCTCTGCTAGCTAACTAATCTGTAGGGCCCATAGAATTTAGGTTAATAACAGGATGAAAACCAAGATGAAGGGAACTTTCAAACGTGCTGTCAAATGAGTCTCTATGGTGCCACGAAGCATTGCTGTGTTGCTGCAGTGGATGGTATATCAGCGGCAGCAGTGTCACGACGTGAATTCCGTGCATCGAAAGTAACGGGAGAGATTTTGAAACATCCTATAATAGAAATAGCGCTTCCACGTAGATATTTTGTGTTAATGAAGTCGCTTCGCTTTACCTTCAAAAATCCGTCAATTTAACTTCGACCTGCGTACCAAGTTCATATTCATTAGGTTCAGTATGTTGGTTGCAAATCCAAGAAGTTTTTGACGTGTAGATAACTTGCTTCTCGGTCTCACGAAGATCGACGTGACCAAGTTCACCCGTTTTCGGAGATGTCTCCAAGGATTCGATATAAGGGGCCACAGAGAAAGTTGCATTCGCAGTATTGGACTACTTATTAATCACTGCGCAATTATCTGTTCCACGGGATTCGTCTTGAAGGTCGCTCAGTAGGCAAAACAGTCCTTTTGGCGCGAGTCCTCGATTTTTAAATATTTCATGAAGTTTTAAAATGGGATTTCCAAGCATAGTACTCACAGTACATCAATTGTAAATAAGCGGTGTCAATGGAAAAATTGAAATACTGCGAATAAGTCCCCAAAGTACGGGTTTGGTGATGAAAATTTTTACACGATTTTCGTGAAAATAATTCGTTATTGGCGTTAGCTCACTTTTTCAAGTACTACATGTGCGATCATTGCCATTTTGAAGATGGAATCCGTCATGCTATAGCCTGAGAATGCTTCATTTTGCGGCGTTTTACAGATATGGTCGAAATGGAAATATACGACCACACAGTGTTGGCATTGCATTTCAACAAGAACACTAACGCGTTTGATAGTGAAACCTGCATGACAACATCTCACGCTTCATTGTCTATACGATACTCATACTATCTCCCTTTGTTTGCAAGATTTCAGGTAGATACTGGTCGATGAAACGTTGCTCATAGAAAATGTTGGAAGTGACGCCATCATATGGTTGTTTCCATCTTCAATGTATATGGAACGGCGTAATAAAAAGGTATCATGTTCCACTCTGTCATCGAGAATCTTCAGAAGTAAATTCTATTCAATCTGCTGCATTGTTTCAAACTAGACTGAGGCCGCGTGGCATGCACATGGAATAACACACGGAAACAGATGCACTCAAGCTGCCTGCCGATCACCGGAAGCTATACCTGTCATCCGGTCATACTATGATGTTTAGAACGCCAAGTATATATCGCCGTGCAGAAAAGTATTCCAGTCAATATGACAGCCAACGGAATGAAAGATGATGATTACCGTGCACTCAGCCGCTTAAAATACCGGTTTTCAATCACTCCCCGCATGTGTTTGTTCACCAAATAGCTCACGGTAAAAGTGATCCGAAAAGAGTAGCTACTAGTGTGAACATATACTGCAAACTGAGACACTGATCCTAACTTAAATCAATCGGATGGGGCGGCTACTATTGTGAACCTAAACTGCATACTCAGACGTTATGCATAGCTTGAGTGAGTGCAGTGGAAGCATATACTAGTGTGAACCTACAGTGCTTACCCAGACATTTATCATAGCTCAGGTGAATCAGGTTGGAATAGCCGCTAGTGTGAACGCATACTGCATGCTGAGATCACAAATGACGATAATAAAAGTTGAAACAGTTTTACTGCGACAAGTGCAATTGTCCACGTACTTGAATAACTTTCAGCACAGTAGTGAAGAGTACGTGATAACGCATAATGCAAGAAAAGAATTGTTGCGGCGGTGCCCTGGAGATGATTCATTTTTTCGTGTGCGCGCCGCCCTAGCAGCGGTAGCTTTGATGAATGACGACTTTACTGGTCGTTTACACATGTTCATCGCACACCACTGGCGGGTTCAAGTATGGTTAAGTTTGCCTTTATTCACCACAAACCGTCAACTCCTTTCCGCTTTCAAATAAATGTCATCAACATTTTCAACCAATCGGACCAATTTCTACAGTTGATTGCAACCTACCCGCCCAAAGATTTCAAGGATTCGTATCAACGCACTCCTGATGCCCAGCACGTCAAAAGTTACGTACAATTACTGTTATTCGTTTGCGAATAACACATCAATTCGTTACGTATTAAATTATTTGGGTTGTATATTACCTATATCTGTTTTATATTGCAAATTTGCTGTTCCAAACACCGGATTCAGAAAAATTTCCTCACCATCCAAAGTACCCATTTAATCGACTATTAACTGAGTATATATTTGCTCGGATCCACTGGTTCCTCCCTGTACTTTCTGTCCCTGTTGCATACCGCGTTATATGACGTCAACATTTACCGCCTTTGTTCACAATAACACGCACGAGATCCAGCGGCATCGATGGGTCGGCAGTGTCGAGTGTTCGCGGGAGGTTCGGCTTCCGCATGGCTATTCAAATCCCGAGCGCGCGCGTACCATGCAACCAGCGAGTTGGACTGCGCTTAAAATGCGCTTGGTTGGACACAGTTTTGCTACAACACGTATGCGGTTGTTGTCGTTCCGACAGAGATTCCTGTGGGCCGGCCAGCATTTAATACGGTCAAGGTCAATCCGCAATGCACTGAGATCACCTGTTCCAGATTTTTAAATCATCCGCATTGAGTAATGATGCTAAGACTAAAGTCGGAAAGGTAATTGATGTATGTCGGGATCAACAGCGGACCAAAAACGACTCCTTGAGGGATACCAGAAAAGATCGTGGAGGGAGACAAATGTCTGGTTCGGTTTTCACTCTCCAAGTTGTGTTACCAAGAAAACGTGATCCAGCGAGGAACCTTTCCTGCAATCCCATAAGTTTCTAGTTTACATACAGGGGGACCGTGTTGGACACGGTCAAAAGCTTTGGCAAAGACAAAGAAGACAGCATTAAAGATGTGGTCACTGTTTTTGGCCTCGGTGGGGCTACCCTTGCAGATTAACATACATTGATTATGCACGAGCCGGCAGGAAGGAAGCCATGATGACTGGATGAGAACAGGCTACTTGAGAAGAGATGCTTGAGAATTCAGCGTTTTGAGAGACGCCCTATTACCTTGCACGTGGTGCTGGAGAGGTTGATCGGCCGATAAATATCAGGAGAGTGACGATCTCCTGCCTTAACTATAAGTGTGACAATGCCCTCTTTCCACGCATTCGGAAGAGTGCTGGTCCGAAGTGTCTCGCCAAACAGACGGTAGAGGGGCACCGCCAGACAAAGCGCCGCTTCCTTGAGGATCCGTGGATGGATTCCGTCTGGTCCCATTGAATTATAAAGATTGAACTTAGACGAAAGAGATTGAACGTCGAGTGCAGGGAAGTCAGCTGTAAGGAGCGGGTACGGAAAGGTTCTGCTCGGGAGAATCGGATACCAGCTTGGCAGAACCACATTGTAGACTGCTGAGTAGTATTTTATGAACACCTCAACAACCACTGGGAGGGTTTCCCAGCTGAGAAGTCGTAAAGGAAGCGCCGAGGGCGGGGTTCATCTCTGGCGACGCATGTACCTGGAAAGAAAAGTCTTGTTCTCGCAGGCTATCAATAGAATTTTTCACTATACCTGAAGAATGTGTTGACGGGTTTCCCGCCTACACACGTTTCGTTCAGCGCAAAAGGCTTCTAGATCCTCCGGCTTGCTCGTTAGCTTTTGCTTAGAAAATAGGCGAGAATGTACATCATGAAGACGACGTGTGCTCCAGGGGAACGGTGCATGCGAAGAGGAGTTCCATAGTTTGCGAGCAACAAGTGACCCATTAGCTTCGAGAACGGGAGCTTCATAAGCGAGGTAGATTGAATTCACTTAATCAGACACGAGTTTCGGTTCACTTGAAAATGTCGTTGATGGGTCAAAGTCTGCTTTCTGACAATTTTGGAATGAACTCTTTGTTCCGCGACCTTGGGGTCAGCAAACGATGAAATCAATAGCCCGATTATTTGCGAAGTTTTCGGTTTCCGACGATTCAGCGAGTGGCATACAGTGTAATCAACTACGAAGCATGAATGCTAGCCGTAGAAAGTGAGTTCCCGGGCTGTCGTGTTCGGGAAAATTATTTTCCCGGGAAAAATCGTTTCAATGGCTTGGTAGCTGATGCAGAATTTGAAATCATCGAAATATGCCTCGTGACCTCATATCTGTTTGTTTTAACTGACCATTAATTAAAAACCACCTTCTCTTAATTATTTTTCGAAAACTGGTATGGTTGCTGTCGTCGTTGTCGATTGTGTGTGTGTGTGTTGTCACAAGAAGGCTGAGGTTACTTTCAATGCACCTTGTCATTTTTGCCACTTGTTTTTTATTTCACTTCCAGTTGTTTATTTTTTATTCGTAGGAAATGGATTATATTGCTATTTTCAAGACGATGTTCGAGGATGGCGAATTTCACACCTTCTCACACTTTCAGGAGTGTCTTCAGAGGTACAAGGACGAGGTGGACGTTATTTATGTTCGTGGGACAAGCCGTAGGCCGAAAACTGTCTTGGGGTACGATAAGGTAAGATGGCATGATTTCCTGAAAACCGTGCAGATTTATTATCGTTGTACCAAGTACGAAAGGCGTAGGAGTGTATGCAGGGGTGTGCGACGTGACTAGTTGGTTAACTGTCATTAGTTCTAACAAATCAATTCTCGCGACGCCCGTTGCAGATCATGATTTCATCTGGTCCGACGAGATGCGTGTCTGGTTGTGAGCACAATCACCCTCTCAATCGTCTGCTATATGATTCCCATCCTATGAATAGTGGACTCACTTTCAGTTAGGTGAATGAATGCATGAGTCTGTTACAGTACAATACACCAACTGCCGACATTAATCAGTATGTAGCGGATGTTTACGGGAAGTTTATCACTGCCGCTGGCGTTGGAAACATCCACCAAAAATTAAAGCCTGCAATGTCAAGTGGGTTTGTTATGTAAGATTGATCACTGTACGTCAGAGAAACTTGATGAGGCTCTGCCGGTGATTAGTGCCATAGGTGTGGTGCGCACTCTTAAGGATGAAGGCAACCGATATACGCATACCTGCTTCGCCCAACAAATGCAGATTGAACTCTTCCGACGTTTCCCACATGTTGTGAGTGTGGTTGCAGCTCACGGGGCAAACAGGCACAAGTATGTTATTGTATATTTCCTCATACTTTCGAAGTTGGAAGTTATATCAATTCCTAGTGACAGACGGTATGGGACACGACCGACCCATGATGTACGGATGCGTTCGTAGTGAGAAGTATGCTTCACTACGTAAACTTTCCGGAATTTTTCGGGGAATGATGGGCGAGCCGATTGCGGTGAAAACATTTGACATGGATAAGATGGCTGTGCAGAGGATGACGGCCCATGTAGTGTTCGGCTGCGACATCCTTCTGTGTTGCTTTCATGTACGCGGTATTGCTTTAATCAAGAATTATTGTGCTTTTTCGTGTACAATGCAATGTAAACGTAACGTGGTCAAGGATTACCAATTCAAGCGTACCTACAAAACCACACGGAACTGAGCGTTTCTGCCAACAGGTTATGTATTCTACCACGGAAATTCCGAAGGAAGCGTTTTCAGGACGTAGGGTCGAGGAGGAAAGTCAACATGATGTTTTCGTCGAAAAAAAGTGGCGACACATTTTTTCAAACAAAATTGCAAATGTGGGCCATTTCTAGGTATATCTGAATTTTTCTCATTGAAATGCAACTATTATACTCGATAAGGTATGTATATTTGTCCCGTAATAGGCGTTCTAATATTTCATTTAAAAAATTGAAAAATCTCTTTTCCAGCCTGAATGGCCGTTTTCAACTCACTTCGGCCTTAAAGCACCACGCTGGCGAACTACAAAATTGCCGTTATAAATATCGTAGTCTTTCCAGGTGGGAGTGTTCTTTGATGTCATTCTTTCAGCAGATCACCTTGTTTCCATTTCAGCGTACATCCTGATTTCTTGGAAGAGTTAACAAATGTGGTACCAACGAGTAGTGAAGTATGGTGAATTGTCTTACGTTGAAGTAGGTTATAGGCGTCTCTCACGTTTGTAGTATTATAAAAAAAACTTAGTACTTATGTCTAAACAACAGTTCAATTATCGAAAGTATAGTCACGCTTTCCTGCTTAATCACGCCGAAATTTAAATAAAAGCATGTGTTTCTACGTTTATGATGTCGATTTTCCTTATATTTTACCTTCACATTTCCCAAATAACGCAGATTGCGACTCTGCGTTATTTTTAAATTAATCCCTATGCCATTAAACAACCGCACATTTCTTGTTTACGTCTTCGGAAGATTGAAACAAAGAAATCTCTAGGGAACAGACTTTCGAGATTTTAGATTGTGTAAGATGTCACAAATTTTCAACAACTTTAATGGCCATGAATTATTTTTTCAAGCAAAAGATAGCTGAGATCTTCACGTTCTACCGATTACACGCACCATTCCGAAGTCTCGAAACTTCCATGCTCCCTGGGACCTGAGATTTGCTCTACTATTACCACAGTATCTTTTTAGTCTTCATCGTGAATATAGAATCACTTGAAGCTGCTTGAACAAAGTTAGCACGTTGGCGTGTGTATCACAGATTTACCAGTGGTTGCATTATGGATCCGAGCCATCTTCACCATTGTAGGCTTTCATTCAATGATGTAATAGTATCTCAGCCATTGTGTTTGGGTACGCCACTCAAAAAATTACGAATTCGTTTCAATTTTGAAAGTCGACTGGGGTTCCGTCGATATTCGTCCTATTAAGCGGCTTGTGTGCGGTTGTGTTTAAGATTGTCTGAAGTCCAGATCGTTGGCGCCTTTACTTGTTGCGTTGAAGTCCGGTTGTGAGAGGTGATCAACTTAATTAATGAGGTTCGTTTGCAGACTGGCTGGTTTCCCATTAGGACTTCCGATCCACATGAACATGTGACTGTGAAAACTTCGGACCTACAAACCGAAACGCTGGGATTTAGCCTTGTGATACCAATGGGCCCATTCTATTATACACTTTGGTCGCGTTCTGGTATTTGGTGCGCCTTGCTAGTTTAAGGCAACCCTGATGAGAGCCACCGGTAGATATAGTGATCATCAAGCCGTCACCCGGACACAGTTACCACTCCCTGCTAACTTTTAATCGCATCTGCTACTGGATACCACAAAAGGCTGAGTTTGATGGTACGAGAAGCTGCCTTGCTTTACTTCTCCTCCATTATGACCCCG
>LUCH01018453.1:0-14171 GCA_013368495.1 Paragonimus heterotremus
GTCAGGACCGAGGCTTTCTATCGTAAAAGTATGTGAAGAATGTGCATGCTGAACAATAAAAACTGGTTTAAGGCTGTTTAGGGTAAAATACAGTTTGTAAGGTTTTACTTCCTACTTCAGAAAGTCTGTTTTAATGACTTCGGGCAGAAAGACGATTTTGTATTTAAGGTGATTTCCATAGAGCTAAAAGTTCAGTTAACCCAGTCTGCTTTACGAATTGCTTTACTTTGAACTTACCTTCAAATCTCGTTGTCATACGTTTGCAGCTATCTTTTATGCTCGTCCATATGCTTTCTCACACTGAGTAGTTTTCGATAGACGTACTACAGCGCATCTGACTACTAGAGTTTCTAACCATTACGCGCGTGGTTTCAAAGTAATGTAAATGAAAAATCCAATTTTATCTTTCTGACTGGCTCTATTCAGTCTTGTAATATGAACCATACCTTTTAGTTCTTTTACCAAGTGTCTAGGAGTCGACCGAAGATGATGAACCTTCATTTTCTATCTTGTGATTGAGTAATATTTCTCTGAATCTGCCTCCGTTGGCTGTAACCCTATCAGTCAAACCATTGATCCCAAAGATGTTGACGAAGGAGAAATTCGGCACCGACGTATGTGTTCATTCCTGATTTATACGGATGAGCGTTTCCATCTAGTTATTTGTGATTTCATTGCAATTTTGCTGTTATTGTAGTTACTTCTAAAACAAACGAGTTCGTTCTGTATTGTATTTTCCCGTTAGTTAATACTGATTGTGCCTATTTGAAAATTTTCAACCATTGTAAAACAAACCATTGTACACTGCCAGATTCTTAAAACACTTGATCCTGACTGATTCGATGAAGTATGGACGAATATGGTGATATTTTCTGTTTGATTGGATGACTCCTCGCATGCTATTAATAAAGTGACTTTGGAATGTGACTGAATATTGTTCTTGGGTTCTCTTGTAACCGACTAAGACTGCGATCACTTACCTCATGCCTTTATACGTTTTCATCTGGGGTTGAACAGCTGAGAAGTGGGGACACGATAAAAGTTATGCCCAGTCAGGGTTTGGAAAGAATGTCAATATAACTACGATATAACGAATTACTAGATAATAGTTGATTGGTTAGAAGCTGACAGAAAATTTTGCCATTGAGATTATTTTAAATACAAATATAACTGTAGCTAAGTTATACTAGGGTAACCTATAAATGTAGCACAATAAATAAAACATAAAATATATTTAAATTTTAACGTATCCACAAGACTGCTTTGTAAAATTAGTTAGTTCGGTATTCCAGAATTTATTGAGTAGTCGTGATAGGGAATTCTCGAAGTCACCTAACAAGTCATGATGATGTCTGTTCTTGAGGTTATCGGAATTTCTAGCACTACTTACAAACAAATATAATTGATGTTTTTGGTGGGATAATTCAGTTACTCATTTTGAGCCTAGGAACACATTGCTAGACTAGTTTGTCTCAAATCCAGAAAATGGTAAAAATATACACTCTGACAACTTCTAGTCTAGACTTTCGTTTCTACAAACAGATTGCCTGAAAAAGTCAACGGAGATGAAAAAACCGTGATTGACTATAAATGATCATCGAATAGTTTGAACAAACCACTATATTTTGATAATCCTCGCCTCAACCAGGTTATTCAGTTTACTACATATATACTCAAAAAGCTGATTAATGTTTATTCATAGTGGTAAATTGATTCCGACAACATTTTACCCAGGAGACTAAAGTCCTAACGAGCTGTATGTTGTTTTAACATAATCCTATAGAAAAATACACAAAAGGTAGCAACAAAGCTGTCTTGTACCCAAACGCTTCCTTGAGTGCATAGTATGTGCAGTGGGTTGCTGGAACGCTATTCTAAACAATTCCCACATTAACACGGTTCCTATACACAATTGTGAATCTTGCTACATATATTGTAAAGCGCCCATCCTATGTAACGCTTCCTCATCAAGGATAGGCTTAACATACAGAATTAAAACTATCATGAAGTATACGATACCACAAATGCTTCATAAAAGTATGTAGCTGCATGTCGATTTGTATTTCGAAACTGGTACAAATATCCTTACCTATAAGTCGCAGACAGTGGCCGCACTTAAACATTCAGTCACATGAGATAGAAGCGAAGTTTCATTACTGATATGTGTTATTGACTGTATATCTTACAAGTGAATTCAGAGGTGAGAATAAACAAGTTGATACATATTCCATTATGTGTTAAACGTCCTTTGGAATTATTAATCTACCGTGGAGACCTCGTTATCACTTTTCTCAATAACTGTGTCTGAATAATTGGGTCCCAATAACTGTCTCCTCTCGAGGCGATCGGGCAACCTGATGATTATTCACAAGCGAAACTGGTTGACCGTTCACGTATGATAATTTGGTCGTGTCTAATATGAGGTCAGTGGCGCAGTGGTAAACATGGTTGCCTGCTCATGAACAGCGTGTCCGTGGTTATAGTCCCGGTAGTGGCGATGATATGCACTACTGACGAGCTTTAATGAGAACGAAACTGGAGTTTAGTGTTTGT
Organism: Paragonimus heterotremus; assembly: GCA_013368495.1. Classification (NCBI taxonomy): domain Eukaryota; kingdom Metazoa; phylum Platyhelminthes; class Trematoda; order Plagiorchiida; family Troglotrematidae; genus Paragonimus; species Paragonimus heterotremus. Next base: position 2,554 of record LUCH01018453.1, read on the forward strand.
TCTGTTCGAAATGAGCCGACTGGAAAATCTATGTTAATGTGACTGCTGTGATCAATTGTGGGTTATGTTCAGTTTATATTTTGTTTTCACTCTGACTTGAGCAACCCTATCCTCAATGTCCCCCAACAGTTCACTTGCAGTTGCGCGGCCTTGTACGTCGACAAAATGAACTGAATTTCGGAGCATGAGTTGGCATCAAAACTTCAGAGCAAAAACCCCGAAATCTTTGATTGCGAAACACTTAGTTATACCAGGTCATGTTGTAAAGCACGTGATTGTCCACTGCGTCAGTACACAATCGTAACCACAGGACGCTGGTGTTCATCGCATCAGTGTAAACCGAATGCCATACATCAGTCAGCTTTTAACTGACTGGAAGTTTCGACGTCATCAATTTGGTAACCCGGATTTGAAACTGTTTACCCTACCCCCATGAGACGTTAGTTCCTTTTGTTGGAACTCGTCAAATGATTCCTCATATTCCAGTGGTGAGAACAAACAAATTTCTCACACCCTACAAATCAGTTCTTCATACCATCTCTATGAAATTTGTGAAGTAGAATTAGTACCAATTAGGTCTATCTGACTTAAGTAGTAGTATGTAACGAAACTCATCTTCCTACGTTATCGCAAGCTCACATGCGTGATTTCTGGCAACTTCTGTTGTACCGTAGCCCGATGGTAGTGTCACAGCCTTCCGGTCCTACTGTTAGCGAATAGGTTGTTGTGAGCTTAGTTAGTTTGTGGAGACGAAGGAACTTGATAACTGCTCTCACGCAATGGTGTAGCCTGATGCACAATCGCAACTTCCTGTTTAAACACTAGATTGACAAAACATCTCATCATGCCTATTCTATAAAATTAAGCCTAAATTATATGGCTCGCCGGAGGTAGACCAATGCATTGAACTGGCGTTTTTCTATACAGCATGCATTGAAAACGCCAGCTCAGGCACATAGGTATTTAAACACAAACAAGCTGTACCTGTGTTTTTTGGTTTCAGGCTGTTTAGCGTCCATAACAATTCTTCATCAAAAGTTCTGACCTGTTATTCTGGCTCGCCTAAATAGACAGCCTGTTCAGTTTGTCAGTTTGATTGCAGTCCAGCAACCTATCAAAAAAATGTATACAAACTATTCTTGTAATTTTCAGTTGTAGGGGACTTTATGGTGGCTATCTATCAGATTTTGTGTGACTAGATAAACCATTACCCCCGACTACCTTCTGTCAGGGTGCTTGGAATTATTTTGGGTTACAGCATGACGCGGTCAGTTTTCGTAAACAATGTTTTCATCAAGACGTGATAGTCTCCGTTTGTCTCATGCCATTCACAGCTTCGATTTGTCAATACACAAATGCTCCCTCACTGATCATCTGTAATTTTACTATTTTTATTGTCGAAGGATTTCGTAAAATTGCCAGTTGCTTAAGGGATTTACCAAGAAGTAGTGAAATTTATATAAAAATTACCTACCCTAGTGGTGTAAATTATTTCACAGTTAATGAATCTTTTACGTCCAGAAGTATTTTTAACATAACTCATTCTGTTTGTAGTTAGCTAAGCTTATTTGTACTGATTCGAACGAAGTTTTCTCAATGTCCTTCATTGAGCCAATATCGTGGTTTTACAGACAGCGAGAATTTCATGCAGTTGCTCATCAGTCAAAATAATCTTAACATACATTTAGCCGAAGAACTGTGTGCCAAAAAACTGTAAGAAAAATGAATTTCGTAGAAATTCATCCTTCCAATGCAATCACACGCTCACTCATTACAGTGGGAGGCACGGAGTTCCTAACAAGCTGGCAGAAATATTCTTGGTAGAGGGCTAGTTCTATTATTCTTGAAGAAAGGACAAAGCTTATGGTAATGGGGTTCGTTAGATAGGTGCAACCCAAACAGGTAACATGTAGTGCTACTTGATGATTATCCGCATCAGGCTACATCCCACTACCAACTTCTTTGTGTGGACTTATCAGATACAGCCAGTCTGAGCGGGAATCGAACTTGAAACCCTTGGCGTTACTATCCACGGTCCTTATTCGCTAGACCACCAAGGTTCATGAGCACCGCTTGTAACAGGGGAATCTGTATGTATTTGAGATGGTATATATTTTTTCCCCTCATTGGTGTGGATAGACAGTCCATTTTGGATTATTAGTTTGCGCTAACTATGGGCTAAGGGGCTCAAAATAGTGTTTACGAAGCTTGGTACTCTTAGGACTCTTGGCCGAGGGGATAGGATCTTTAGTTCGCTGCGCAATTGGCTCTCAGCTCGATTTTCCCCTCCAAACTCTTTGCACTTGATGAATCCAGACAAAGACGAAACTGATCACGGACTGCCTGTTTGAGCGTCAGCATCAAGCAGAATTGTGTATACCATTTCGAGCTCTTGCAGCTGTTGCCAGTGCAAACGAGCAATCCAAAATGGATTGTGTTCATCCACACTAAGAGGGTGTAAAACGAATGATAACTCAGATACAAACAGAAAGAATGTTCATCAACCTGGGAGGCTCATGACCATATAAATTGCATGTTACTAACGGGTAATTAACAAACGCTTTTTAATAATAAGCCGATAATTATGAACTTTTGGGAGAGTGTAATATTGAGTTTTCTCATAACCACAAGTGGAATTCTTCATGATATGCGCTATGTTGATGCACTTGGTAATCGTTAACTTGCAGAGAATATCCAGTAGTCAGCGCCAACAGGTAGGTTTGTCATAGAGACCTCGTGCGTTTTATCCAAGTTATACACATTGGAGTTTGTCTGATTCCAGGAGTCTTTGGTTTTCAATGGCATTTTGAGACCTGCTAAACAAGGGTCGCTGGAGGGGGTTTTCTTTGTCAGATAAAACCAGAACATTTGACTAACTATGAATGGAATGTTCAACATTACGCTATAGTTTGGTCTTTCGCTTCAGTGATTAAAAAATCTTCCAGTGTATGTGGCGTTGACATTTAGCAGTTACTACACATAAACGAGAACCATCTGAGAAGTCAGGCATCGCTCATTTTTAAGGGAAGAGTTTATGAGCTTAACTGTAGCTGCATTGTTTTTTAGGGAAAAGGTCGTAATTTCAAAATTGCTTGTTTTTGATGTAACGCATTAAAGAAATCATACTCTTTTAAAAACTTTTATAAGCTGTCTATCAGCGAGGAGGAAATCTGGTGGTGTATGTGATGTTTCAAAGTTTCAACTGAAGTGATGCACCTCGAACCGAGGTAAATGAGACATTTTTATTAAGGTTTCGTGCGTCATCATTTGTTAATTTGACTTCCGATGGACATAACCGAGGACTTCATCTGTTTTCAGGGGAGGCTGAATGAACTCTAGTCTCAAACCGAAGTTTCTGAGTGGAACAGTAATGAGCTACTTAATGACATGTAATCACTAGAATAGCAAAGAAGTCTCTTATTTATGTGGTACTTACATGGTTCTGTATGTTATGAGGTAAACTCTCCTTGAGAATCGGACCCTTAAAGACCGCAGCTAATTTTTTTTTTTACTTAGACAGATCCAGCCGTATCATATCAAGTATGTCAAACCAATAAGTACATTTTGTCCCCCTTGAGGGCCCTTATAACTTAGAGACTACCCCTCGGCCGGAAAAGTATCAGTTGGAGCAACCCTAATTAAGAACTCTGGAAGTTCGTCAATGTCTCACGCAGAGGCCGACAAGACAAAGACTTTTCTAGTCATATATCCTTCTAGTGAATTCTATACAACTTCCCCAGTTATCCTGACTCCAAATAAAGGAATCCGGAGTCGATGAACGCAGTTCTATTAGCAACCAACTGAACCCGTTGCAATCACTCGACATTAGTCTTACAACGCACCCCTTGTTCAACGAAAAACTACGTGAATAAACACTTACCATTTCGGCTCTGTTTAATTTCCAGTATGAATATAACACAAACGTCGTTCTGTCCACCTCCTTCACAATCTAAAGACATTCTATGACCAACTTAAAGACATCCCATATATGTACTTCGAGGGCCTCGGCTGCAATCAATTTTTGAACACATCCTTTTTTCCCCCACTTACAAATCTGTAGGTCTCTGAAAAAGTCGAAAAACAATTAGCTGCAGTTATTATCTTTCAAGGTGGGCTGCCACCTCTCGGGCGGAAGATTAACTTTGTCCAGGTGGTCTTGCATTGAAACTCTATCCGGATTCCCTAACATTTCCACGGCATCTGGGAAGACGTGGCATGGGCTTCAAGATATCTACACCTTTTTCAATACTGGTTTCTCTTTTAGGCATAAGAATGTATTTTTCGTGTAAAGGCCTTTCGTTTTAGTGCAGTAGAAATTCTCCATCGTATTTTCAGACTGCGGAAGTGGTTTATGATTGGTCTAGTGGACTCATATTTTGCGGCCTTTCTGATAGCGACTGCACGCATTGGCTGCTGCGATAAGGCGATGTCCGAGGGAACAGTTGAGTTGTGAAGGCCGTCATGTGGTCCAATCGGGGTATAAGTCCAGCCCAGAGGGACCGAGAGCACAAACTAATGAATGTCGTCAATCATCCTGTGACCTACAACACGATTTTGCGCTCTCTACCCCTATGGACTGGACTTATACCCCGATTGGACCACATGACGGCCTTCACAACTCAACTGTTCCCTCGGACACCGTCTTATCGCAGCAGCCAATGCGTGCAGTCGCTATCGGAAAGGCCGCAAAATATGAGTCTACTAGACCAATCATAAACCACTTCCGCAGTCTGAAAATACGATGGAGAATTTCTACTGCACTAAAACGAAAGGCCTTTACACGAAAAATACATTCTTATGCCTAAAAGAGAAACCAGTATTGAAAAAGGTGTAGATATCTTGAAGCCCATGCCACGTCTTCCCAGATGCCGTGGAAATGTTAGGGAATCCGGATAGAGTTTCAATGCAAGACCACCTGGACAAAGTTAATCTTCCGCCCGAGAGGTGGCAGCCCACCTTGAAAGATAATAACTGCAGCTAATTGTTTTTCGACTTTTTCAGAGACCTACAGATTTGTAAGTGGGGGAAAAAAGGATGTGTTCAAAAATTGATTGCAGCCGAGGCCCTCGAAGTACATATATGGGATGTCTTTAAGTTGGTCATAGAATGTCTTTAGATTGTGAAGGAGGTGGACAGAACGACGTTTGTGTTATATTCATACTGGAAATTAAACAGAGCCGAAATGGTAAGTGTTTATTCACGTAGTTTTTCGTTGAACAAGGGGTGCGTTGTAAGACTAATGTCGAGTGATTGCAACGGGTTCAGTTGGTTGCTAATAGAACTGCGTTCATCGACTCCGGATTCCTTTATTTGGAGTCAGGATAACTGGGGAAGTTGTATAGAATTCACTAGAAGGATATATGACTAGAAAAGTCTTTGTCTTGTCGGCCTCTGCGTGAGACATTGACGAACTTCCAGAGTTCTTAATTAGGGTTGCTCCAACTGATACTTTTCCGGCCGAGGGGTAGTCTCTAAGTTATAAGGGCCCTCAAGGGGGACAAAATGTACTTATTGGTTTGACATACTTGATATGATACGGCTGGATCTGTCTAAGTAAAAAAAAAAATTAGCTGCGGTCTTTAAGGGTCCGATTCTCAAGGAGAGTTTACCTCATAACATACAGAACCATGTAAGTACCACATAAATAAGAGACTTCTTTGCTATTCTAGTGATTACATGTCATTAAGTAGCTCATTACTGTTCCACTCAGAAACTTCGGTTTGAGACTAGAGTTCATTCAGCCTCCCCTGAAAACAGATGAAGTCCTCGGTTATGTCCATCGGAAGTCAAATTAACAAATGATGACGCACGAAACCTTAATAAAAATGTCTCATTTACCTCGGTTCGAGGTGCATCACTTCAGTTGAAACTTTGAAACATCACATACACCACCAGATTTCCTCCTCGCTGATAGACAGCTTATAAAAGTTTTTAAAAGAGTATGATTTCTTTAATGCGTTACATCAAAAACAAGCAATTTTGAAATTACGACCTTTTCCCTAAAAAACAATGCAGCTACAGTTAAGCTCATAAACTCTTCCCTTAAAAATGAGCGATGCCTGACTTCTCAGATGGTTCTCGTTTATGTGTAGTAACTGCTAAATGTCAACGCCACATACACTGGAAGATTTTTTAATCACTGAAGCGAAAGACCAAACTATAGCGTAATGTTGAACATTCCATTCATAGTTAGTCAAATGTTCTGGTTTTATCTGACAAAGAAAACCCCCTCCAGCGACCCTTGTTTAGCAGGTCTCAAAATGCCATTGAAAACCAAAGACTCCTGGAATCAGACAAACTCCAATGTGTATAACTTGGATAAAACGCACGAGGTCTCTATGACAAACCTACCTGTTGGCGCTGACTACTGGATATTCTCTGCAAGTTAACGATTACCAAGTGCATCAACATAGCGCATATCATGAAGAATTCCACTTGTGGTTATGAGAAAACTCAATATTACACTCTCCCAAAAGTTCATAATTATCGGCTTATTATTAAAAAGCGTTTGTTAATTACCCGTTAGTAACATGCAATTTATATGGTCATGAGCCTCCCAGGTTGATGAACATTCTTTCTGTTTGTATCTGAGTTATCATTCGTTTTACACCCTCTTAGTGTGGATGAACACAATCCATTTTGGATTGCTCGTTTGCACTGGCAACAGCTGCAAGAGCTCGAAATGGTATACACAATTCTGCTTGATGCTGACGCTCAAACAGGCAGTCCGTGATCAGTTTCGTCTTTGTCTGGATTCATCAAGTGCAAAGAGTTTGGAGGGGAAAATCGAGCTGAGAGCCAATTGCGCAGCGAACTAAAGATCCTATCCCCTCGGCCAAGAGTCCTAAGAGTACCAAGCTTCGTAAACACTATTTTGAGCCCCTTAGCCCATAGTTAGCGCAAACTAATAATCCAAAATGGACTGTCTATCCACACCAATGAGGGGAAAAAATATATACCATCTCAAATACATACAGATTCCCCTGTTACAAGCGGTGCTCATGAACCTTGGTGGTCTAGCGAATAAGGACCGTGGATAGTAACGCCAAGGGTTTCAAGTTCGATTCCCGCTCAGACTGGCTGTATCTGATAAGTCCACACAAAGAAGTTGGTAGTGGGATGTAGCCTGATGCGGATAATCATCAAGTAGCACTACATGTTACCTGTTTGGGTTGCACCTATCTAACGAACCCCATTACCATAAGCTTTGTCCTTTCTTCAAGAATAATAGAACTAGCCCTCTACCAAGAATATTTCTGCCAGCTTGTTAGGAACTCCGTGCCTCCCACTGTAATGAGTGAGCGTGTGATTGCATTGGAAGGATGAATTTCTACGAAATTCATTTTTCTTACAGTTTTTTGGCACACAGTTCTTCGGCTAAATGTATGTTAAGATTATTTTGACTGATGAGCAACTGCATGAAATTCTCGCTGTCTGTAAAACCACGATATTGGCTCAATGAAGGACATTGAGAAAACTTCGTTCGAATCAGTACAAATAAGCTTAGCTAACTACAAACAGAATGAGTTATGTTAAAAATACTTCTGGACGTAAAAGATTCATTAACTGTGAAATAATTTACACCACTAGGGTAGGTAATTTTTATATAAATTTCACTACTTCTTGGTAAATCCCTTAAGCAACTGGCAATTTTACGAAATCCTTCGACAATAAAAATAGTAAAATTACAGATGATCAGTGAGGGAGCATTTGTGTATTGACAAATCGAAGCTGTGAATGGCATGAGACAAACGGAGACTATCACGTCTTGATGAAAACATTGTTTACGAAAACTGACCGCGTCATGCTGTAACCCAAAATAATTCCAAGCACCCTGACAGAAGGTAGTCGGGGGTAATGGTTTATCTAGTCACACAAAATCTGATAGATAGCCACCATAAAGTCCCCTACAACTGAAAATTACAAGAATAGTTTGTATACATTTTTTTGATAGGTTGCTGGACTGCAATCAAACTGACAAACTGAACAGGCTGTCTATTTAGGCGAGCCAGAATAACAGGTCAGAACTTTTGATGAAGAATTGTTATGGACGCTAAACAGCCTGAAACCAAAAAACACAGGTACAGCTTGTTTGTGTTTAAATACCTATGTGCCTGAGCTGGCGTTTTCAATGCATGCTGTATAGAAAAACGCCAGTTCAATGCATTGGTCTACCTCCGGCGAGCCATATAATTTAGGCTTAATTTTATAGAATAGGCATGATGAGATGTTTTGTCAATCTAGTGTTTAAACAGGAAGTTGCGATTGTGCATCAGGCTACACCATTGCGTGAGAGCAGTTATCAAGTTCCTTCGTCTCCACAAACTAACTAAGCTCACAACAACCTATTCGCTAACAGTAGGACCGGAAGGCTGTGACACTACCATCGGGCTACGGTACAACAGAAGTTGCCAGAAATCACGCATGTGAGCTTGCGATAACGTAGGAAGATGAGTTTCGTTACATACTACTACTTAAGTCAGATAGACCTAATTGGTACTAATTCTACTTCACAAATTTCATAGAGATGGTATGAAGAACTGATTTGTAGGGTGTGAGAAATTTGTTTGTTCTCACCACTGGAATATGAGGAATCATTTGACGAGTTCCAACAAAAGGAACTAACGTCTCATGGGGGTAGGGTAAACAGTTTCAAATCCGGGTTACCAAATTGATGACGTCGAAACTTCCAGTCAGTTAAAAGCTGACTGATGTATGGCATTCGGTTTACACTGATGCGATGAACACCAGCGTCCTGTGGTTACGATTGTGTACTGACGCAGTGGACAATCACGTGCTTTACAACATGACCTGGTATAACTAAGTGTTTCGCAATCAAAGATTTCGGGGTTTTTGCTCTGAAGTTTTGATGCCAACTCATGCTCCGAAATTCAGTTCATTTTGTCGACGTACAAGGCCGCGCAACTGCAAGTGAACTGTTGGGGGACATTGAGGATAGGGTTGCTCAAGTCAGAGTGAAAACAAAATATAAACTGAACATAACCCACAATTGATCACAGCAGTCACATTAACATAGATTTTCCAGTCGGCTCATTTCGAACAGAACAAACACTAAACTCCAGTTTCGTTCTCATTAAAGCTCGTCAGTAGTGCATATCATCGCCACTACCGGGACTATAACCACGGACACGCTGTTCATGAGCAGGCAACCATGTTTACCACTGCGCCACTGACCTCATATTAGACACGACCAAATTATCATACGTGAACGGTCAACCAGTTTCGCTTGTGAATAATCATCAGGTTGCCCGATCGCCTCGAGAGGAGACAGTTATTGGGACCCAATTATTCAGACACAGTTATTGAGAAAAGTGATAACGAGGTCTCCACGGTAGATTAATAATTCCAAAGGACGTTTAACACATAATGGAATATGTATCAACTTGTTTATTCTCACCTCTGAATTCACTTGTAAGATATACAGTCAATAACACATATCAGTAATGAAACTTCGCTTCTATCTCATGTGACTGAATGTTTAAGTGCGGCCACTGTCTGCGACTTATAGGTAAGGATATTTGTACCAGTTTCGAAATACAAATCGACATGCAGCTACATACTTTTATGAAGCATTTGTGGTATCGTATACTTCATGATAGTTTTAATTCTGTATGTTAAGCCTATCCTTGATGAGGAAGCGTTACATAGGATGGGCGCTTTACAATATATGTAGCAAGATTCACAATTGTGTATAGGAACCGTGTTAATGTGGGAATTGTTTAGAATAGCGTTCCAGCAACCCACTGCACATACTATGCACTCAAGGAAGCGTTTGGGTACAAGACAGCTTTGTTGCTACCTTTTGTGTATTTTTCTATAGGATTATGTTAAAACAACATACAGCTCGTTAGGACTTTAGTCTCCTGGGTAAAATGTTGTCGGAATCAATTTACCACTATGAATAAACATTAATCAGCTTTTTGAGTATATATGTAGTAAACTGAATAACCTGGTTGAGGCGAGGATTATCAAAATATAGTGGTTTGTTCAAACTATTCGATGATCATTTATAGTCAATCACGGTTTTTTCATCTCCGTTGACTTTTTCAGGCAATCTGTTTGTAGAAACGAAAGTCTAGACTAGAAGTTGTCAGAGTGTATATTTTTACCATTTTCTGGATTTGAGACAAACTAGTCTAGCAATGTGTTCCTAGGCTCAAAATGAGTAACTGAATTATCCCACCAAAAACATCAATTATATTTGTTTGTAAGTAGTGCTAGAAATTCCGATAACCTCAAGAACAGACATCATCATGACTTGTTAGGTGACTTCGAGAATTCCCTATCACGACTACTCAATAAATTCTGGAATACCGAACTAACTAATTTTACAAAGCAGTCTTGTGGATACGTTAAAATTTAAATATATTTTATGTTTTATTTATTGTGCTACATTTATAGGTTACCCTAGTATAACTTAGCTACAGTTATATTTGTATTTAAAATAATCTCAATGGCAAAATTTTCTGTCAGCTTCTAACCAATCAACTATTATCTAGTAATTCGTTATATCGTAGTTATATTGACATTCTTTCCAAACCCTGACTGGGCATAACTTTTATCGTGTCCCCACTTCTCAGCTGTTCAACCCCAGATGAAAACGTATAAAGGCATGAGGTAAGTGATCGCAGTCTTAGTCGGTTACAAGAGAACCCAAGAACAATATTCAGTCACATTCCAAAGTCACTTTATTAATAGCATGCGAGGAGTCATCCAATCAAACAGAAAATATCACCATATTCGTCCATACTTCATCGAATCAGTCAGGATCAAGTGTTTTAAGAATCTGGCAGTGTACAATGGTTTGTTTTACAATGGTTGAAAATTTTCAAATAGGCACAATCAGTATTAACTAACGGGAAAATACAATACAGAACGAACTCGTTTGTTTTAGAAGTAACTACAATAACAGCAAAATTGCAATGAAATCACAAATAACTAGATGGAAACGCTCATCCGTATAAATCAGGAATGAACACATACGTCGGTGCCGAATTTCTCCTTCGTCAACATCTTTGGGATCAATGGTTTGACTGATAGGGTTACAGCCAACGGAGGCAGATTCAGAGAAATATTACTCAATCACAAGATAGAAAATGAAGGTTCATCATCTTCGGTCGACTCCTAGACACTTGGTAAAAGAACTAAAAGGTATGGTTCATATTACAAGACTGAATAGAGCCAGTCAGAAAGATAAAATTGGATTTTTCATTTACATTACTTTGAAACCACGCGCGTAATGGTTAGAAACTCTAGTAGTCAGATGCGCTGTAGTACGTCTATCGAAAACTACTCAGTGTGAGAAAGCATATGGACGAGCATAAAAGATAGCTGCAAACGTATGACAACGAGATTTGAAGGTAAGTTCAAAGTAAAGCAATTCGTAAAGCAGACTGGGTTAACTGAACTTTTAGCTCTATGGAAATCACCTTAAATACAAAATCGTCTTTCTGCCCGAAGTCATTAAAACAGACTTTCTGAAGTAGGAAGTAAAACCTTACAAACTGTATTTTACCCTAAACAGCCTTAAACCAGTTTTTATTGTTCAGCATGCACATTCTTCACATACTTTTACGATAGAAAGCCTCGGTCCTGAC
>LUCH01018454.1:0-14076 GCA_013368495.1 Paragonimus heterotremus
AAAACAAACGTGTGCAAAATTGTTGTAATCGTGAATCCATTTGGACTGAAAGTTAGCAATATAAAAATGTATTTTAGAAGTTTTTAAAAACTCGTCTGAATACCACACTGAGCGTGTTTAATACCAGTTATTGTTCTTATCCGATTCGCCTACTGTGTGGCCATGCGTTGGCCAGATGTTGGCCAACACCTTGGAGTCGGCCATGTGTTTGCTGGGATGGTTGCTTGTTTAACTGTCAGTATTCCAGGTAGAATCTGATCGACGAAAGGTCATCCTTTAAAACGACCGCACCCGATGTTATCACGTAGTTGTTTCTACCTACGGTCTAGATGGCATGATGTAAGCACGGGTAGCTCGTCTCACTCCAGCACTGACAATTAGCTTACTGTTTTGTTTATTGTTTACTGGCTATGTTTGAGTGTAGCTTGTCATGTGTACGCGAGTCAATGCTCACTTATCTGACCGCTAATGACCTAATTTGATGTTCGTTACTTTCCTGAGGATAACATTGTTTTTCACTTTCACCATTTCACCTACTACCTTTCAATCTTCGTATTATGGATGATTGCGGATGTCGACGCACTTCCTGCACTCGAAGCACGACCTTGTAGTAACCTTACCGCTTTCTAGTGGCTTTAACTTCCCTCTAGCCTTTGTCGACCGTTTTACTAGGTGGACGGAGGTAAGGCCACTTCCCTGCGTGTTTTCAAAACGGTGGTTGATGCCTTCGGGGAACGCTGGGTGGCACAATCTGGTTGTCCTTCTACGGTGACTGCTGGTCGTAGCCCTCACTTTGTGGAATCTTTCACAAATTTCCTGAGTAACTTCGGGTGCAAGCACACTCACACTGCGGATTACCATTCAGAAACCAACAGGACAGTAAAACGTTCTCATGTTCATTTGAAAGCGGCCGACAGTGCGCAGTCCAAACCCAGATGGCGAGAGGTTTTATTACTAGTCTATCTTGAATTGCGTGGAACTGTCGAGGAAGACTTGAGAACCACACCATGTCAACTCGTGTACGACTGCACCTAAAGTCTGCTTAACGAATTAGCGTCTCCTTCGTCAGTCACACGTGTCGATTACGTAAGATCTGTAGCACGACTGGTGAGCCACACACGACGGTTAAGTCCAGTTCAACCATGAGGGCAGTCGACACACGTGCATTTGCACCAAGAACTTTCTGCTCTCACGTCTTCATACAGGCGGACGGCTTATACAAGTCCTCGCAGCCGCCGGGTACGGGCCTTTTCCGTGTGCTACAACCACGTGGAAGGTCTTTCACCGTCGGGGATGGTGGGAAACATGGAGTCGTTCTAATCGATCGAGGCGGAGATGGATACAATGTCCCGCCGACATCCCTAACTAAAGTGTTCCATCTCAAACACATATCAAACACACATGACTTCAGCCCAGCTGTCCCGTTATCGCTAATTAACGTCAGTTTTTCTGTGTACATTAATACGTTCTCTCGAGTTCTTCCTGGATGCGATCTAAACACACTTGGCTCACAACATTATTCATCCAATTGAAAACTATCACGTTTCCAACGACGTGATGCGGAACAGTCCACCAATGTGATGTGCTTGTTTTTCTTTCTGGTACAGGTTGCTGAATCGTACGTCAACGATTCAAGTTCACAACAAGTTACGCGTGATCTGTTGATCCAAATCTGTCTTTCTTCATATACAACGACAGAGGGGATAATCTATGTCTGAAACGGTCACTCATAAGACGCCTGTAAAAAATGGATTCGATACGATACTAATTGAATCACTGCACATGAAAATGGAATCTCTCAACTTGAGTGTAAAAATCCTCAAACATTTAGCAAAGAATGTGCCCGTACAACAAATTTGACAACTAGGCACCACGCAGTAGTGGAGAACTATAAATCGGAATTGTTGTCCATCAAGCAAATGGTCACTGGTTGGGTGGGAGCAAAAAGACTGTTCGCTCATCGAGAACTATAAGCTACTGGAGAGCAAATATGAACGGAGAATATCTAATTTTGGCACTTAGAACTTTACAGTGCCCAGACTGAATGAGGGTGAGGGAGCGATTACAGCAGTAGGTGTATGAGTAAGAGTGAGAAATGCAGTTTAATTTTGAAGAAAATGATAAAACATGAGCTACCTTCCAGCACTACTCAAACGAAGCACAGCTATCTCAAAATGATGCAACAAACCTTAACAAACTCAGCACGGGTAATTCACCGTGCGTTCAATTTTATATCACCTGTACCTGGTTGAATGGACTGACAACTCCTGTGGCTGTCGTTTAGCACTGAGTAAACCTGCCCCTTTTTCTCATTTGCGAATGTTATGAGGCTGGGTATCCTACTTCAATAAGTGTGCACCGAATGACCTAATCAAAGCAGTGTTAGTTCGCGGCCAAGCATCGTATAGGCTATTACCTGTGTTATTTTCTTGCGCTTGGGAACAAATAGATATTTAACTAGCGATGAACATTGTCCTCTAATGACCCAGAATTATTGCATATCTGCATTGTGTACCCTAGTAGCCCCCGAGGGGAAGGCTCCGTAGCGACCTCTTAAAACGACACGATTTTTATTGCAGTTTTGTCGTACAGTTTGGCACTTCCCGTTTAGGCACGTTCGTTTGACCTGATTGTGCACCCTATTTCCGGTCATGCAGACACTCTCCACTTTTCCTTTCTGCGCGGTATACGCAAGACGCACATAGGCTGAACACTATTCTTTCTCGGCCCTGGCAATATATCTGGAATAGACTTCCGAATGAAATCAGAGCCAGTAACGGTATCCAGCGTTTTCAAAAGGGCCTGGTCAGCTTCCTTACATCATCAAACATAGTGTCAATCTTTAAACATTGTGTATCTTCTGATGACTTTTTGAGTGTGATCCGAAGAAGATTTAGCCGCCAACAGGATGAACGTATGTATCCGTCCCTACTTTCAGGCTCCCATCTAAAACAGCTTGCCTGGATCTGTTTACTCACACTCCATCTAACAGTTGATTAATTACGCACTTACGGAACCGCATCATATTATTGGTGTGCGTCACTTATGTAGGGTCGTACTTAAAACAAAAATAAAAAAATGAACTATATCTCACATGTACACTTTTCCACGTATAATATATTTGCCCATTCGTAATAATCTGGCCATCAGGCTATAATTAATGGTAGCCGGTATTGACAGTTTACATGGCCGGCAACTGGTGGGGGGGAAATGCTCCCTCGTTTACCTAGTGTAATCTCCCTAAGCAGCACACAGCGTCATTTTTAATGGGGCAAAATGAGGGCTTTTGGGGGCTTTGTAAGTAAGTTAGTTTTTCAGGACAAATATATGACACTGTCCCATGCTATGTACTTGCGATTTATTTATTTCTGTTGGTGATGTTGGTGCCTATATGTTAACATGTCTCATTTTTGTTTTGTTTTAACGCATCACTTTCACATAGCAAATTTAGCTCCGTGTGGGTTGAATTCGAATGCCAGTAGTGTAATACAATTCACTGTCGTGTGATTGACGCAATTTGGGTTTTCGACTGTGTAAGTTGTGTGCATGACTTACTGGGCCTCTGGCTCATGCTTGTCCGTTTTTGTTACCATTCCAGATTCCCGTTTGGTCTGTAGAGTCTCTTACCTTTTTGTCCTCTCGTTACATACTATTCTTATTACCTGTTATGTTCATTGTACATATTAACCACTCGTCTGTTGTTTGAATGAATATACACTTCGTCCTCGCGCGCCTCGATTTCTGCTTGCACGTGGTGTTTGCTACCGGGAGTTGACTGTGGCAACAGCGGACTTTTAATGCGTTGGATAAACTGGATCTGCTAGAATTACTCTCTTATTCAGGAGGAACGTTATTCTAACTTATAGCAAACAGTGTGGTGGAATTTATTGTAGACATTTGTTGTAGACTATTTGTTACCTTGTCGATTCATTTTTGATTCCACTACAGGTCCTCGTCCTTCAGAGAAACGCTGTTCCTCAGTGCCTCCACTCCGTTGCACGTTAGAGTAGGTTGTCGTGATGTGCTTTTTATTGCATCACATTATTGTGCAATGTTGATTATGTCGAGCAGAAAATAAAAGGTCGCCGTTCGGTGTCAACTGTTTGGTGAAAGTGCAGGAGGTTCATATTTGGTCAGACTGATCACTTCACCTTCTGGCTTGATATATTGTTTTTCGACTCTAACCTAAGATGAGAATCAGGTATTTATGGGGGGTCATTGCCAGATGTGATGGAATAAAACGTCGCCAATGCACCCGCTTTGTACTCTACCGTGCTACCTCAAGCCGTAACGGAAAATGAAATAGTTGAAGGTGATTATTGATGCATTGTCTTAAAGCTTTTCTGTGGAACCATTGTGTCCCCTAGTAACCTACCTCGAAAGGACAATTCAGCAGAACACTTTTGGCTGGTTCCTATGAGGGAAAATATCACTGGAAGACCAGCGAATGATATTGAAATCGTTGAGGTATCACCACCCTGATTTACCGAAAAACCCTCGAACATCGATGGGCACTCTTGAAGCTTGTAATAAAAAAGCCGTCGGGGATGGAGTTTACGTCAACTTTGGTTTAATCCATGTTTGATGTATTCTCATCTGCCGGCCTCCCGAAATTGTTTGCAATGAACCCTCATTACAGTTGAACATTGACGGGATGCGTGTGTACAATTCTCCTCACACGCAATTGTGGCTAATCCTCTGTGGAGTTATCTAGCCCTTTTTGTCAATGCCATTCGTGGTTGGTGTTTACAAAGAGCCAGTGAAGCCGTCGGATGTTCAGGCTTACATGCGGCAGTGCACTGACGAAATGGATGCTCTCCACAGCGAGGGGTTAGTCATTCCTGGGAGTACTACAAGCATCTTTGTGGTTCTTTTAGGCGTTGTGTATGATAAACTGAATCGTTGCTTTGTTATACAATGTAGAGGTCACGCGTGCTATTCTGGTAGTGACCACTGCAGTCACCGTTGTTTTTCAAAGATTGTGTCGACCGTTAACTAAGTTCGAATATATATATATATATCTATTTAAATGGCTACTTTCTGTGTTGTTTGGCGTCTATCCATTTCTACCAGAGAAGTAAAGACCTAACAGTATTCAACAGAAATTACGAGCGATTGTCACATGCAGTTCAATATAATGTGCATCGTGATGTTAACTGTCATCGTTTTTCCTTTCGCCTCACATTTCAGATCACCGGAACACGTGTACCTGAATTATAAGCCCGCAAATCAGGTGGGACGCATTATTATTGATAACCGTGTGCTTCCGTTAGCAAACTACATTGAAATGTTACTTGTGTTATATTTAGCTTGACAAATCAGCCCTAAGTTGCCTCCTCAACATTAGTTATCGTTTGTTGCGCAATCATTACTACTGTTTGTTCATGCATTTTTACCCACATAAACAACAACAGTATGATTATCTGTTGTACTGACGTCCTCACATACAATACCTTATCCGTTACCTTGCGGATACTGTTCAAAGACAAGCCATCCATGTGGACAGTGAAGATCAGTTAACGTAGATATGATACGAGTTGTGTGGGAAGAAACCAGTATACTGATCTGAGCAGTCGTGTTGTACATTTACAATGAATGACAGTAAATGTGCGCGCATTTACAACGTTTCATTTATTGCCGCTTGTATTCTGGTATTAGCGGGTCATCGGGTAGATTAGGGACCATTGCGGATGCAGTGGAGCAATTAAATGGGAAGAACTAAAAGAACAATGCGTAGTAGTTAAGAGAAATCGGGTGCGTAGGTGATCTTTCGCGCAGCAAAACGAGTTTGGAGCCGGCACTCATTTTTCACCCATAGGTCTCCCTGAAAACTAATCAGTCAAACCCCATTTTTACCCACCGCCGGCCCCCAAAAGCCCCCCCGGGGTCCCCTCAAGATCCATATGCGGCGTGCTACTTTGGTCATTATAACACCAATTAACATCGAGCTTTGTCTCCCCCGCCTCAAATCCTTCCTATTAACCATTAGTAGCTGTTGTGGGCTGTGAAATACAGACTGTAGATTGAACATTGACCCCATAAAACAAATTGACGTCGAGACTTCTTGCGAAGTTTTGATTATCACGTGATAATCATTCTAGAATTAGCTGCTGGCTACCCAGTTCGCGCGGGGTAATATAACAACTACCTGCCAGTATTATATACTTCATTGAAATAACACGAAACTATTAGTATCGAGTAAAGTTTTTGCTAAAAGATATAACATTGACATGAATCTTAATATTACATGTGATCACCTCACATTTTTCTATTTAACACGTGACATTGCGCTCTTTTCCTTATTTCCATGAGCATCTACTATACAGGGAAATTTTTCGCAATGAATAAGCGCTCAAAACCCCGTAGTAGCCAAGCGATTAGCGAGGTTTTCAACATTTTGACGTTTTCGAGCAATTGACAAAGTTCTGTGCTGAAGACTACTCAAGTCTTCATCGGGTTTTGGAACTCTCCGTCTTTCCTCGCCCAAACTGAATTGTTTCAACATTTTTTCCTGATTGAAGTTACGTCAAATAACGGCGAAATCCTCCGAAGATGCATTTGCACATGTAACAGGCAAGCGAGAAGGCAGAAGGCAGGATTCGGGTAGAAAGGTTTATGTAACATGTGACACTGATTAACCTCTTTCACGGGAGTCTTCTAGTGTTTGATCAATTGGCACGACGTTGACAGTACGCTGTCGTGCTGATTTCGATTTCCCGCTATACTACACCCTCGTTAATGAGGCACCGTCCTAGTGTCCCTGATGCGTCGTTCGATATCTCTACCTCTGCTCCCATCTCTGGTACCTTCTCTGATTCCTCTGCTTCCGTTGAAACCTCGGCCGGTTTTAGCCGATTGAAGTGTACGACCATGGGCTTTTAACAACTATCTGTGCTTCGAATGTAACACAATATATCACTGAGCACTCGTTCGACAACGAAAGGACCTCCCCATTCGCGATATATTTTAGCAGGTACTCCGGGGGATGGGACATCTCTATGTAGATAGACTTTTGGTCCAACTAGCAAAGGGGCTCCATGAGCTTTCTTGTCACAGTATTCATTTCGACGTCGTCGAGCTGCAGTTAAATGCCGGCGAGCCAATTCATGACTTCTGACAATGGTGTCCCGCAGGGATATGACGTATTCGGTGGTTAGAAGAGGCAGTCTCCCGAGATAAGGTGTTTGCAAATCCGATGGAAGTCGAAGCTCTCTACCAGTCCACATGAAACTCGGTGTTTGGTTGGTGGAAGAGTGAACAGTGCCCTGAAACGCTATCAAGCATTGTGGGAGTACCTCATCCTACTGGTGAACACCCTCTACAAATGCTTTCATCAGGCCCTTCTGCGTGCGGTTGGTGCGCTCGACCAGCCCGTTTCCTTCCGGGTGATAAGAGGTTGTTCGTGTTTTATCTATTTTCGTGAGCCTACACAGTTCATGCATGGTGGCACTCTCAAAATTGGAACCTTTATCTGAGTGCAATTGTCCCGGAGCACCATAATTGCAGATCCATTAGCTAAAAATCGCCTTAGCAAGGGAAGGAGCATCAATCGCCGATAACGGTACAACTTCATCCCATTTTGTGAAGTAATCTACCATTACGAGGATGTACCTTTTTCCCTGGCATGTCTCAGGTAGTGGTCCCATTAAGTCGACGCCAACGATCTCATTTGGGTATCCAGCCTGTACTGGTTGTAACGGTGCTCTGTAGTGCGGAATTGGGTTCTTAAACTTGGCGCACGATGAACAACTGCGACAAAAATTAGCAACATCTCCCCGTTGGTGAGGCCACCAAAACCTCGCTCGTGCTGCTTCGCCCATTTTATTTTGTCCGGCGTGTCCCAACTCTCGGTGAAGGTTCTCTAGCACCTTGGCCACTTTACTCTGAGGAACAACAATACGTCTAGTATAAGTTGGCCAATGTTGTATGTACAAGATGCCGTCTATCATCATCACTTGTTCCCAGAGGGCCCACAAGCATCGAGTCTCCCAATTGCAGTCTGCAGGCTCTTCGCCCGCCGGTCTACTTCCACTCGCTGACACCCTTTCATAAATCAACGTCAGCTCGGGATCATCCTTCTGCAATTCACCCCATCCTTCTGTTCTGTTCTGAAGACTGATCAGTGCCACGTGTTGTGTGGTGCAAGAAGGACAATCCCCATGATCACGGGTTGGTCTTCGAGAGAGGGCGTCTGCATTCCCGTGCTGTTTTCCTAGCCGATGGTAGCACTCGAAAGCATACTCTTGCAAATACTCCTGCCAAAGTGCAATCTTTCCTTCAGGGTCGCGGAAACTCCTTAAACATGCTTACGACTGATGGTCAGTACGTACCACGAACTTCTTACCCAGCAGGCAATGGCGATATTGTTTTCCGAAGATCTGCTTCCGTGTGCGATAATATGTCCTTCTCCTGTTTCACCTTTATGGGGCAACACTGCTCCGAGACCGTGATCACTCGCATCAGTGTCCAATATGAATTCGCCAGCTTCCATGATAAAGTCAGGGAATGCTAGTATTGGGGAGTCACATAATGCCTTACGTAGTTGGTCAAAACTCCGCTGTTGCGCCTCTGCCTAGAAAAACTGGCAGTCTTTCCCTAGTAACGCGTTCAGAGGTTCTGCTATCGTTGAAAAGTTGCAGACGAATCGCCGGTAGTATGAGGCTAAACCCAAGCAACTCCTCATCTCGGTGACCGTCAGTGGGATTGGCCAATGTTCCATCTGGACCATTTGGCGCGATCTGTCTGAATGCATTCCTTGGATACGACATGTCCCAGGAAATTAACCTCCTCCTGCATCAATTTGCATTTAGCCGGGTTTAGCTTAAGACCCACCAGACGCAAACGATCCAATATGATTCGCAGATTTGCGAGGTGTTAGTGGGACGACGGCCCGTGAGCGATGACATCATCTAAATATACTAAACATTTCTGAGGCACCAGGTCACGAAGTACTGATTGCATTAAATGTTGGAATGTTGCCGGGGCGTTCACTAAACCGAACGCTGTTTTACTCCTGTCTGCCTCGTCAACTTCGACTCGCCTGTAACCAGATGCAAGTTCAAGTGTGCTTAACCAACACGACCCGCTAACTGCCTCCAGTAGGTCGTCCGTGCGTGTGAGGGGGAACGAGTCTAGCTTTGTGACGCTATTTAGAAGTCGGTAATCAACGCAAAAACGTAACTTCCCGTTCTTTTTTTACTAGAACTCCTGGGGCGGCTCAAAGTGAATTAGAGGGCTGGGTAATGTCATTCTTAAGCATTTGTTCAATCATCTATTGCAGTTCCGGTTGGTAATGAGCTGATATTTGTCTCGGAGATGTTCGTATGGGCATACGGTTCCCTGTAGCAATCTGATGTTTTACCATTCCTGTACGCCGTGGCATTGTCGCGTTCCAAACAAAAACATCCATATACTATCTAGTCAGTTCAGTCAAACCGTCCTTCCGTTGGTCATCCCCTCCGCCAGCTTGTCCCTTGAAAGCTTGTGTTAGTTCTGATATTTGCTCTTCGATGTTGCTTGGATTAAGAGTTATGGCGGAAATTTTATCTGTATGTGGCCTTACCGCCTTTACTGTAGATCCTCGTTGCCGCGTCGTTGGCTGGCTAATGAACAGTTTCTTCTGGACCAAATCTATATGACAGTTCAATCTCTCTAACACTTCCACTTCTAGAATCACGTCCCACGGTGACCTGTCGACAACAATCACTTCATGGCTGAGGTGCGTTCCGGCCATGTTCATTTCAACCTCCATCTTCCCCCGGAGAGTGAGGGGTGTCCCGTTGACTGCTAACAACTTATTGTGCGAATAGCGCCAGTTGCGCCCCGCTAGACTAACTGCTACTTTCGAACCTACTAAGCTGCAGAACGCTCCCGTATCAATGAGGCAAGAGATGCGTCGTCCGTTTATGGTGATCGGGGCTACGGGCAACCTCCGGTTTTGTGACAAGGCAGTTGTCAAATGGATCACCCGCTCTATGTTTGTACACTTGCCCTCGAACTCATTAAAAGTCTGCCGATTAAATGTGAACGCTGATTCACCTGGTCTTTTTTCACTGTGACCGCAAGTTCGTGCAAATCGACCAAACCGGTGGCAGTAGTAACAGCCGTTCCTGGTCCAATTCGTGTGAATTCGTCCACGGTTTCGTGTGTCACGCTGGCAGTTCCTCCATGGCGGTTGGACGGTAGCATTCACTTCAAGCTCAGGGCCGAAATTCTTTTCGAGGCTGTTCGTGACTGCTTCGATGTGTCACCTGACTTCAATAGCCTTCTCCAGTTCCGTGGGCAAATTCCTCAAGAACCGTTCGCAAACCTTTCGGGAAGTTACTCCTTCCATCAACCGTTCCAAAACCCGTTCGACCCGCCTTTCAACAGCCTCTATTGGAAACCCTTGGCGGTCTAGAAGCTTCAGCTGTCGTGCGACAGTCTGGATATCCTCGCCGAGTCGTTGACTGCGTTTGTGGAACTCTCTCCCATAGTCCAAGGCAAGGGTTCCGGGTGTAAGTGTGCTTCTAAGGCGTTGGTATATTTCTTCGTTCACTGCATTCTTTACGATCTCATCTTCTAGCGCAATTATAAGCGCCTCTCCTGCCAGCAAGTTGATCAGTGCATTTGGCTGACGGGAGAATTCAAACGTATCCACGTACCACCGAGCCTGCAACTCCTAGCTTGAGAAATCTCCGCCCAGTTGGAACTTCTCGGGTGCACTAACGGTCCCAGTAGTCTCCACAGCGATGGCTCCTCGGCGGACAACCGATGTTATCAAGACTCTGAAGAGGTCCAATATCCTTTGTAAAATCCCCGTCGTAGAGCCAGACGGCAAGTCTTCTTCACTCGGGGTGTGTTTTGGCATCCTGACAGGGTCGCCAAATGTAACAGGCAAGCGAGAATACAGAAGGCAGGATTCGGGTAGAAATATTTATGCAACACGTGACACTGATTAGTCTCTTTCACGGGAGTCTTCTAGTGTTTGATCAATTGGCATGACATTGACAGTACGCTGTCGTGTTGATTTCGATTTCTCGCTACACACGTATTTCCCGGCGTGACCTTGAAATATTTGAAACGTCGTCTTTACCTAACCTTGCAGAAGGCAACTTAATGTAACGTCTCATCTTTTGGACTGAATCCGTGGAACAGGTGAATTATCTTCTCTTCTGGTGTGTAAATCGAACGGTATAAACTGTGACCCTGTTCTTCCTGAATGCGCCTTTTTAGCCGACAAATTTCATGTTTGTCTTATTACATTTTTGTGTCGCATGTAATGATTTGTCATAACCGCGCACATCCGAGTGTTGGTTTCTGAACCGTTGTCACTGGGTAACTCATCGAATTGATAATGAAACTTTGTAGAAGCGTTTCCACGGGACTCTGTGCCCAAAATATCTGCGATAGACGGAATTGGTGACTTCGAATAATTCTAGAAATCTTACTTGAATCGAAGCTTTCCGCGTGAGTTATGAGGTGAAGACCTGACACTGGTTGCAGTGAGTCGCTGTTACTCACGAGACGGGAACACGGGTCGAAGACACTTCCTAACTGCACCACAGGGAGCCCCACTGGTTTTTTGCCGCAACATATCTGGAAGGCCTGACAGATATACTCATTTAGCAGGCGACTTCTGTCATCAAATCCAACAGTGTACGTTGAATGTTCTCCATAGCGTCTGCTATGGAGGACGTACGAGCTGAATTTAAACGGCGAAATTCAAATTTAACTTGAATTTTTAAAGAGGAAGCAAATTTGTTACCACTGCTCGCTATCTTGTCCGAAGAAGACCTCAAAAGCCTTTCAGTTACTTATACTGCGCGGAACTCGTTGCGTGACACTACTGCCATTAACATGGAATCCATTGCAGCAACACTGAAATTCCTCGTGTCATCATAGAGACTCACTGGACAGCACATTCGGCAAGATTTATCCTATTACCTGATCCTGTTATTTCCATGAACTTTGTAAGGTTGCAGATTGACTAGCCAGCATGGGACATGCAATTAATCCGACGTTTGTGGACTGTATCCAGAAATGTTAGAGCCTCCCAGCAAAGTCATAATCTGTGATTTCTGTAACTACAGGGTTCACTGCAAGTGCGACCCCGAGTTCCCCATAGACTTGTGCTGAAGGCTCCGAGATTTACCCACTCCGGTCCTCAAATGCCACTGTGCGACTTGCCGACTAAACACCCCCTAAGAACAGCATCATCCAGGATAGTCAGCTTTTCACTCTCCACACCATGCCTACCTAATACGCCAACGCCATGCAACCATGGCTGGCCTACACATAACTAAAGCCACCTGTCTCCTGTACTAGTCAACAAACTAGCTTCGACCCGCCGCACTATGCAGAAGCACCGTAAACGCATTGTGACTGTGTCTCAGCAAGCTGGTGCGCCTAAGTCACCCATCAGCACCAGCCAAGAAAGCTCTAAGCCGTTAATCGCATACCGCAACCACACAACCATCCTCCAGCTTAAAGCACAAGGCACAGTTGTGCCCAGGCGTGGTCGGTGTCCTGAGTTCGTTAGGAACTACCTGGTTATCCGTAACGCTGGAGAAGACAAAAGTACATAGTTCAACCAAAAAGAAGCTGATCAGTTGGGGTGGAGATCCCTTTGAGATGTGGGCAATCTGGGCGTGGAAAATAGACCATATGAGAGCTCCGCAAGTCTTACCAAGACAGATGCCTTTGGCCAATCCGTGTCACGCTCGGCCAGATAAAAACATCCGGCAGGTTCTCCTGACAGCATCTTCCTTGCACATACTGAATGTTTCTCCCCCCAACGAGCGAAACCCGATTCCTATTGGGCAATGAGGGAGACGACGAGCGGCATATGGCAATCTCCAGAGTGCCCAGTACGATCGAACGCACAGGTTAATTGTGTACGGCGTAGAGGAGCTGAAGAATGCGGATGTGTTGCAGGCGCTCAGGCACGACATTGACCAGTAGAAGTTTATCTGAGCCAAACTAAACCTAGCTGTAGGCGGATGTGGAGCACAGTCTATTCAATGCCTGCTGCGCCTAGTGCACCTGAGCTTCCGCATCACGCAGATAAACCAGTCTGAGCGTGGAACGCCTTCTACTGGTATACCTCCGATGGCGGCAAGTGTGGTCAAGGTACCGGAGGTATTCAGCAGCCTACTATCTCGAGCACAGCGAAAAACTTGGTACAGCTGGCATAGAAAGAGTCGAAATAGCTGAGGTAGTGCTCATCGCACGTCTGAAGGCAGACACCACCGCAGGTGAGGGTATGCAGTACACGTACCTAGCTGGTATTTCCCTTAGGAACAAAGTGCAGGAATTGCTACACCTTGTCGACTCAGATGAGCCCAAGGTCAGAGATGTAATGGAGATATGGCTAATGCCAGACATATCCAATCACGAGACAGAACTTTCTGGTTGTTCTACCGTTCACAAGGCTTGGCTAGCTAGCGGAGGTGGGTACGTGGTAGTCTACGTTGGTGCTGACTTACTCATAACCCTAAAGAGAGACCCAACCCTGCTTTCAACTGAACAGTCCCTGTGGATGAATGCTAAGACACTTCACATATCACGGGTCATTGTCATCGTCATTTATTGTGCCCCGTCTGCAGCCGCGGATGGGAATGAAAGAGTGCACAGTGCCATCAGAGAAGTAATCGCGGCACCCAAACATTTCGCCATCTTTCTAGCGGGCTTCGGCCTCCCGCAGGCAGGTCCCTAAGGCGGGTTAACGTTTGGTACTGCGACCAATGAGCTCTACAATCTCGTGCAATAGGTAGGACCTACCAAATATGCCAATCAACCCATGAGATGCTGGGGCGGGCACAGGCCTTCCGGACTAGCCATGGTGTTAATTATTGAACCGTACATGGTGGACACAGCCGAACCCGACGCGCCGTTAAGTGCAAGTGATCACGCCACAGTCAATTTTCGCTTGATATCCGAATTCACGATCACCTGCCCCTTACTGTCGACTCGAGGCAATTTAAGACGAGCCAATTTCCCAAAGATGCGGGGACATTTATACCAAGCCAACTGACCACCATATAATAATAATAATGTTGATTTTGTTAAGGTTTGTTGCATTATTTTGAGATTGCT
>LUCH01018455.1:0-14325 GCA_013368495.1 Paragonimus heterotremus
GGGTTTGGATAAGCGGTGAATCGAATAGATTTTCACCACAGATATCCCTCTGAATGTTGGGTTAGTGGCATCCACAATATGGTCGCTTATTTTATTCTGTCTGTCACGTCTCGCTCGTTGATCCGATCCAGTCGAGCGATGGCTCATCCGGTCGCCCACACTGTTCCCGATCCGCTTGCTTTGAGATTTTGGACGTACCTGCTGCGGCGTTGAGGCATTCCGCCCAGTGCTGGAATACACGCACCTCCGGCCTGATGGTCCACCACACTAGCCCCTCCTTCAAGGAACTTGTCGCGATTGTGCCAGGATGCCAAGTGTACATCATTGATCCATCGCCCACGAGGACCTTGGTTGACTTGGAAGCTCGAATTCCTGCAGTTTGTGATGGTAAATGATCTGTTCCACTGCCTTCTAAATTTCCCGGCGTCGGGGCCAGATGTTTTTGTTCGGTCGCGGTCTCTTACTTTCACCTGGTCTTCGATCCTGAACGGATGCCACTTATGTGTGTTGTGCCTCACGTTATATCTTTGCTTGCTTCGGCGTTGTCCTTTTGTCGTCCGTTGAAGCGCACTGTGTTCCGGATGTTATCGTTCATACGGCAGTAATTACCCCCTTGCCTCGGAACACGCAGACGTCCGAGAAATCCAGTGATGGACTCTCAGTTGATTGATGCTTCGTCATGCGGCATCCAAACAAAACATTCGGTAGTCCTTCTTTACAGTTACTACCTGTACTACTGAGCCGGTCCTTCATTATCCGATCGAACCGCACCGTCAGTCTGTTTGCTTGTAGATGGTAGGGCAATGTTCTCAAGCGCACAATTGCCTAATCCTTCAGCATCTTCCGAAATTGCCGCCCCTCGAAACACGGGCCCTGGTCGGCGGTAGGTCTAGGCGGTAATCCAGATCAAGCCAGTACATTGTTCACGAAAGCGTGTGCAACCGTTTCGCTCGTTTGATCTGCCGCTGGAATGGCTTCAACCCATCGGGTGAAATGGTCAACTTTGACAACTCTGTAGCGACTTCCATCTGGACGTTTTGGGAGTGGACCAAATATGTCTATACCCCAAGTGTGCATGTCTCATCTGTTGCGATCGATTGTACGGGCGGTGTTTTCGCTGTTGTCTCTTGGTTCTGCCGGCAATGGTGCAGGCTCGGAAGAAATTAATCACATCTTTCCACATCTTGCGTCAAAAACCTTAGTCGCGGTAGTTCGAGGACTCGTTCTCCTCCCAAGTGAATATCGGTGTGTGCCGGTGGAATCACACATTCCCTCCGGTTCACTATAACGAATAGCGGTCTTTAAGGTGGTAACCACCTCCGCACCTCCACATCGACGACGAGTTGACCGTTCTCCAGATGTAGCCGGTCCCAGATCTGCAACAGTTCGTCCAGCTTCAAACTCAACGTCTTGAGTTTGATGTCTGCCAAAAGATGCTCACATATTTCGCGCGCTTGGGGGTCTTACTGCCGATTGGTCAGGATGTCTTTATCGACAGCCGATGATACTTTCTTGGATATGGCTTCACTTAGGAGCTCAATTTCCTGTATCCGTCGCGACAATGCATCAGGTACCTCAATGTTCGTGCAGTAAACATGTCCAATAGTAAAGTTGAACTCCTGTGGTTGAAGTGCCCAGCGTGCCAGTCGTCCACGTCGATGCCTGGTCGTCTTCAGATAGATTAGGGAGTTTGTGGTCGGTCTCGACGTGAAAGCTAGTCGCTATAAGATAGGCGTTCCACTTCTTCAGCGCTTAGACGAAAGCACGGCATTCTTTCTCCGTGATAGAATATTTTCTCTCTGTTTCCGTCAGTACTCGGCTGGCATACTAAATTGTCCCCGACGGTTGTGAAAGAACTGCCCCCATCCCGATATCACTTGCATCAACGGACACCGTGAATGACTCATTCGGTTTTGGGATTGTCCTGTACCGTCAAGTGTTGGCAGCCTCCTACTTGAGTTCGTTGAACGCCACCCCCAAGCCCTCATTCCATACAAATTTCCCGTCCTTCCTAAGCAGTTAGAACAGTGGATACGCTTTCTGAGAGAACTCTGACGTAAGTTTTGAATCGTAACCGACCATTCCGAGGAAACACCTCTGTTGCCGCTTCGATGTTGGTGTTGAAAAGTTCTTGATGGTTGTCAGCTTATCTGGTAGTGGCCGGATTTTTTCATTACCAACCCCGTGTCCAACACAAACCAATGAACTGCGACCTACTTGGAACTTCTTACTACTCAGTTTTATGCAGGCTGCATCGGTTCGTTGAAACACTGCCTGCAGCCCGTCCGCGTGTTCCGACACTGTCTTGGAGAATAAGACGACGTCGTTTCCTACATACGGTTACTCCTTCTTAAGCTTCCAGAATTCGAAGCGGGAGACGCTTGAAGATTGCTGGGGCACTACACAGACCAAACGACATCCCAAAGAGTTCGTACTGTTCACTATTCACACAAAACGCAGTCTCCGCTCTGTCCTTCCGTGCTTTTGGTAGTTGCCAGTAACCGGAACGCAAACTGTTAAGGGATAAAAATGTAGCTTAGTGCAGATGCGCAAATATCCTTTCCATCTGAGGCATCGGAGGCGCATCTGTGATAGTCACTCGGTTCAGTTCTGTAAAGTCGACACTACCATCACTATGTAACTCGTTCCCCTTCAGGTATACCTTCGCCTTCAATCGACGAAGCAGATCGGCGCCTACCATCGTCTCTTTCACACTGTCACTCACTAACGTTGCCTGGCGTAGCTTGTTACCACCTATCTGGATCTCACCGTTCTCAGTCAATAGTGCCTTTAACGCCGTCTCTCCGACCGCAACTAAGTGTCAGTTACCGGACCTAACGGGCAATCCTGGTACTCTGCCTGTAATCGACACACCCGCCCCGGTTTATACTATCAAACTCTTTCGCTGTCCATCGATCAAAACCTTTTTTCGAGGAACGCCGCCATTACTACCCGTCACCACCGAAAAACAAGGGTGAATACGTCTTTTAAGGCTTCGGCTGACAAAGTGACCCACCTCATTACAAACAAAACTATGATTACCGTAAGTTTGTTCACGTCCTAGTCCAACTTGTTCTCTCCTTGGTCCCACATTCCTCTTCTAACCTTCCGCTTCCTTCGTCAGCCGCTTCACTTTCTTTCCGAGCTCCCTAACTTCAAGCCATCGGACTTGCTTCCGTGCGTGTTGGCGCTGTGCAAGTCCGGCAAGCCGTTTGATGTCCGCAACCCCACAAGACTCGGCCACCCGAATACTATCCTGCAACTCCGGCGACAAGCTCTTGACAAGCCGCTTGCTCACCAAACTATCCTTCGCCGTCTCCTCTGCCCCCTGTTAACCCAACGTTAACCGTTGTAATAAGTGTTGATAGTGTAATGTGCGGTCAAAATCAGCAAGCGCGCCCGGGTTGAAATTGCATCGCTTTGCAGGGCGTGCTGCTGTGTTGACGGCGCCGTTTTGGTTTCCTTTTGTGCAAGTCGTGTGCATGGCTTACTGAGCCCATGGCTCATGGTTGTTCATGTCGTTTCCTTTTACAGGAATCCCGCTGGAACTCCCTACTTCAGAAGAAAACTGTCCCCCAGCGTCTGCTCGTTGCTGCAAAGTTGGTCCGTTACTTTGATGGACAACCAGAGTAAAAACGACCGGATTGCGTGTTACGATAGTAAACAAGGTGGTTGAACGTCGCAAAATCCGATACCAAGAAACGGATCCATTGCCCATTGTCGGTCTTGTTCCTTCGTAAACTCTTGCACCTTTGTGGCCCATGATTATTGACTCGATGTTGCGGCCTTAATTTGTTTGCTCAAGGCATAGACAGCTTTCGTCTGTCCGGTGAGCAGCGTTCGTAATACAGTCGAAAGTTGTTTCGCTTTTTGCTTTATTGCATGCTGCAGTCGGCTCAAATTCCGACAGCCATTCTTCCACGTTTCCATCCATTGCGTCTGAAGACCATAACAAAGAGAGATGCATTTCCTCTGCCGCGCACAGATACCACGTTCGATGCCTTATAATCAACCACACTAGTACCACCCACAACGAGCACATCTGCCCTTTGTCCAGTTGCTCCGCCTTGGCCAGTCTGATACCCTCGAACCTACAACGACTGGTGTCCTGGCCACCAGAGCTAGTGGGATCAAGACAGCATACAAGCCCGGCTATCACACCAGTGTTCCGTAGTGGGTCCATACAATCTGGCCCAGAAGTATCAGGGTTAAATTCCAGTGGACCAAGAAGTTTAGGGGTGTCTCTCATGGTCGTCCATTTGGGTGCCTTCCGTTGTAACGGAAGCAGAAGTTGGATATGACCGAACCAAACTCAGTTAGCTGGGCTGGTATTCATGGAA
Organism: Paragonimus heterotremus; assembly: GCA_013368495.1. NCBI lineage: Eukaryota > Metazoa > Platyhelminthes > Trematoda > Plagiorchiida > Troglotrematidae > Paragonimus > Paragonimus heterotremus. The sequence continues at coordinate 4,341 of LUCH01018455.1, forward strand.
CCAGTTGTTGGCCAACAGGTATTACCCACGGAATCTATGAAAGAGTCGCTGCTCCAGTGGCCATTTGGTAAAAAATTCATATGAGTGACTTCACGGAACAGGGAGAATTAAAAACCGCTGATAACGGCCACCGATTGATAACTGCAAAATAACGACTCATAAGTGATAGTTATACAATCAAAACCAAGATGTACTGAACACTGTGTGTGCGGAAAGCGGTGAACTGCACCCCAAAAGCACCAAGCTTACGCTGGACACCTTCGATCATGTACGTAAGCATCACATGTTGAATTTCTTAAGGTTTGTTGCATTATTTTTGAGACTGCTGTGCTTTGTTTGATTAGTGTTGAAGGGTAGCCCTATGTTTTAGTAATAATAATAATAATAATAATAATAATAATAATAATAATAATGGCATATTTCTCAACGCATCTGTGAAAAAACACGTTCAAATGAGCGTGATAAGTACACACATTTTAACATGAAACCAATAACGTACACATGATTGTTAATTGTACAATACACAAATAATGAGAATAAATTCACAAAACGGACATAATAATACAAGAAACTTCTGGTTCATAAAGAATCATTTGGCCCACTTGCCTCCAAAACGAAAGTTCTCAAAATTTTCAATGTTTGATAAAAAAATGCTGAGTAGTTACATCAATTTTTGCTTCACAAGGTTAACGTTGGCCTTATGTTCAAGGTCATGCCAGAAAAAATATTTATGAGGATGGAGAAAATGAACAGTTGAAGAATTTCGCCATCATTTGACGTAGACGGTTCCGGAAAAATGTGCAGAAACGTTATCTTCCTTAAGGTTAAACTACAATAGTCATATTTATTTTTACAACAGCCACTGCAATCGTTTTCCTTACTCTGATTCCGTCTGAGCCCTGTACTTTTCTAAATGTCAAAATAAGACATTCTTCTACATTTTCTCCTAAATGACTCATAGTATTTTATCATTTCCCGACGCACAAACAAGCGTTTTGCTATCACCCAATCAGCGACCATCTGTTTGAGTGAGCTCAATTCCGTTTTATCGTCCTTAATTACTGAGCGGTGCCTAGGTGTCACATTTGTTTTGCGGTCATATTCTCCGCTCAATTTCTGGGGAATTTCACATTCGAGGTGGGGTATTTAATTTTCACGAAAACTGATTCTGTTGTTACCGTATTAAATCCAGCTTTTACGATCGCCTTCTCTTTGACCGTTTCGAAGATATATCATCTACTCCGTCGTTGGGTATTGAGAAAGGCATTTTTGGATCAACAGGTTACGCATAACTCGGTGTGAACTCAAAGCGTTAGCGAACGATTCAATAACATTGTCTAACAGGGGATTCTAGTTTTGTACTAAGCGCCGAATTACGTGAGATCCCGGTCGCACGCGATCATACCCGCTTGTTTAAATTAATATGTTCGCGGAAGGCCTGCGGCCGTGCCGGAAAAAATAACTTCAGATGTCAGGATCAATGCAGCGGACAAACATACGGCGGTGTATACATGTTCAATTTGTCAATTCCCTTGGAGTGAATGACGCTGTGTGTAATTGGTAGACCGTGAAAACCTCTGTTATCTACGTAAAAAACCTTTTCTAGCCACCGAATTTGTTGAAGTTTCGTGGCATGTTTCAGTTCCTGAAATTTTAGAATTCTGTCACATGAAAATTTTTGTTCAAACCTTCCGAGGACGTAAGCAATGAATGCGCGGTAGTTCGATGGCGTGGTGATGAAAAAAGTAATGAATAGTTTCATTCCACGTTATTTCGGAGAATTTGTGGTGGAATATAATAAAAATTGATGTCATGGACGTGGAAACAAACGGTTTTATTTAAATTTGGACGTAATTAAGCAGGAAAACGTGATTATATTTCCGACGATCGAACCGATGTTAAAAGATGAGGGCCAAGCGTTTTATCAATTTACAAAGTAGGGTACGCCTATAAACGTATTCCAACGTAGAACAATGCAAAAACCGGACAAGTTAGTGGCATTTCCTCTGTTATGTTCGTCATGCCTTGCCATCCCTTGCAACCAGTGTTAAAAACTTTTCACGGGATCATGACGTACCCCAGCAAACAAACCGGATGTGGCCTGCACCGAGTACCGGAATCGGTCCGACTCCGGTTTGGCCAGACTCGAAGTCGTCCAGCGAAAACTTTTGGAAGCGCTCTGTTTACTGAATTTTACAATGCCTATTAGCACGGCCGTTCTCTTAGTGTTCCCTCAGCGTTCAATACACCCAACCACGATTAGAGCTATCGTCTGCTTTCAACACCCAAGTGCCGAACTTCAAAAATCTTGAAAACGTTGAAAAAATCATTGCGATCGAAAAAAATTAATTAAAAAAGATTGCAGCCAGTTAACAGAAGGTCCCATAATCGGAAATGAACACCCTGTTCATTGAAAATATCTGCAACAGCTTAATATTCACTCCATGCCTTGATATCTGCAAAATAAACAATTTTTTATCACACGTTAGAAGTAGAATATCTCAGCTAATAAGCAAGATACAACAATAAGGTATTTGGACAATCTGATAGAGAACTCACAGTTGTTTCAGAAATTAAACGGTTCATCCGTGGATATATCCGGAATGACGTAGGAAATTCCATTGAACTTGTGTAAATTTCATTTCCTGCACAAAAAAGCAAGCTTTTAGCACGCATTAGAAGTGGAATATCTCAGCTAATAAGCAAGATACAACAATAAGGTATTTGGACAATCTGATAGAGAACTCACAGTTGTTTCAGAAATTAAACGGTTCATCCATGGATATATCGGAATGACGTAGGAAATTCCACTGAACTTGTGCAACTTCCACTTGTGAAATGAAATTTTTTAGCGAATTACGTGTAACTTCTTCAATTAAACCAATATTAATGAGGTCGAATGCGGAAAGTGATATAACGAAATGAATTTAACGCATTTACAAAGCTTTCAACGAAACTGTGAGTGACCACAGACCGCAAGCGATGCAACGCAATCGAACTCACCACGCACGAACCAAGTGAAACTGTTAATGCGCGTCTGATGGAGGAACTTATTAAAACAAACGTGTGCAAAATTGTTGTAATCGTGAATCCATTTGGACTGAAAGTTAGCAATATGAAAATGTATTTCAGAAGTTTTTAAAAACTCGTTTGAATACCACAATGAGCGTGTCTAATATTAGTTATTATTCCTATCCGATTCGCCTACTGTGTGGCCATGCGTTGGCCAGATGTTGGCCAGATGTTGGCCAACACCTTGGAGTCGGCCATGTGTTTGCTGAGACACTGGAATGGAGACGAGGTGACTTGCTGAACGAACGACATCGAACAGCACTCCCTGCATGAAGGCTTACAGCACGTACGGCTTCTCTGTCCATTTGTCCCACCCCAATCAGCACACTGGTAACACACTTAGTCGGTCGACCGACTACCGAGTGACTATCAAGTGTCTCACGTTAGTCACTCGTTTTTTCCATTGGAACATGACGTATGACGTAATCATTCGCTGTTTCATTAATCAAAAATTATACACTATGAACCAGCATTACTAAAAGCTTGCTTGCTTGTTAGAAAGTGTTTGTTTGAACGCACTAGTTCGCAGTGAAACTGGACGTGGGAATTTCTGTTTGAACGGCCATTTTAACGTTTACTCGGCGTGCAAGATGGCTGATCGTCGCACGAAAAGGCCTCGTGGTTTCTCTCGTTCGGATATTGATCGTTCCACCAAGCTAGCGCAGGAGGAATATTGTTGGCACAGTTCAGGAAAGAAACGAGCTGTTATTAGTGGCAGTAATCAGACAGTGGATGAGGTTTTGTAGGATGGCACTAGTAAGTTCGTAATTTCGACCTTCATTGCTTCGTTTCAACAAAAGACGCTGAGGACACTGACCCACGTACCGTTGAAGTCGTCTAAAAGATTCCCCAACAAGTTCACTCATGCCATGCACGTCCAGCAGTTGCATTGCAACCTATAAAGAGCGTGCTACACAGCAGACAGTTGCGGAAGATGTGTATGAAGTTGAGGTATACTGTTTAACAATAAAGCCCTTAATCAGATAACTCACTCGCAACCGTCAGAAGATTGAAAAAGACTGCAACAATCATTGCGTTGGGGGTGGCCTTCGAAGCAAACTTATCGCTGAGAGCGACCAGCATCATGGTTCGCAGGTTCAAACAATTGTTGCCTGAGTTGCCAATGAATGCCCGAACACTAATAAGAACACCGCGTGAATATGGCAATGGGGTAGTTGAAGGGGGTGAGTTTGTTCATTTTGGTGTGAAGGAGTCCATTGAACAGGCGGTCAGAAGACGAAAGACTGAACGGCTTAATTACGTCCATATGCACCTGAATATCGATGGGGTTACTTTGTTCAAGAGCTCTCGTCAGCAGCTTTGGCCCATTTTAGGGAGACTGGTTGTACCTAAGACGTCAGTGTTCGTCATCGGATTATTTAGCAACAAGGGCAAACTGAGAAGTGTGGACGAATATCTTGCTGACGTTGTCGCTGATTTGAAGACTGTTTTAAGGGAGGGTGTCATGCTTTCAAACTACAATATCCATGTTGTAAAGTGTTGGATTGTATTATTGGCAGTGCACATGCCAGGGCATTTTTCAGGCGAGTGAAGAATCACACGGGATATTACGCTTGTGGGAAGTGCACTGCCCATGGCGTGTATTTTGACAGAAAAATGGTTTACTCAGACATGTATTGCAAGTTGCGGAGTGATGCGGATTTTAGGTTCAGACGACAGTTCGAACACCACATTGGTGATTCTCCCTTTGAATCGCTCAACATAAACGTGATCACATGTTCCCCTTTGAATTACATGCACATGATTTGTTTGGGAATCATGAAGAGGATCATCGCACTGTGCAGATCGGGACCGCTACAACGGAACATTCGTGCTGGTTCAAACATCATTAAGGAGGTAAATAATCGAATTGGCCTCATCCGCTCACAGATGCCTACTGATTTTCCTCGGAAATGCCGTACGTTCCTGGATTATGAATGATGGAGGGCAACAGAATTCCGGCAGTTCCAACTGCACGTAGGGCCGGTTGCACTGAAAGGTCTGATAGATGAGAAGGGTTATGAGAATTTTATGAATTTTTCTATTTCCGTGTACATATTGTGTAGTGCGAAGTGGTATGGGCACTGCGTTGATTCCGTGGAGTCCCTGCAATCAAAAATACTGACGCCGTTTGCGGGTATATATGGTGAGTCACAGTTGTTGTTCAATGTGCACTGTGTGAGGCACCTGTGTGCGGACGTGCGAGTGCATGGTACGCTTGACTCCTATTCGGCATTCCCTTCTGAGCCGCACAGGCACCGGCTCCGAAGTTTCGTCCGCTCACAGAACTTCACTGCGTTTCAGATTTTTCGTCGCATTACCGAAAGGATGTTTCACTCGGACGTGATCGTAAATACCGCGATATTGGACGATGCTGAATGCTTGGACGTGCGATTTGCAACAAAGAGGGGTTCCCACTTTATACTGCGAAACTCCCTGTACACTGATAGAAAACCAACCAATGTTGTAGTAATCGGAAATATGCCATCTATTGTAACAGCAATCAGGGAGAGGAACATTGGCATTCAAAGGTTTGTGAACCACTGTGACTTCTTCGACACCAACCTACCATCATCCAACTTGAACATCTACGCTTGTTCGCATCTGTATGTGGACAGCATTTGGATGGATCGCGAGCAGATTCAGTGCGAGGGAATCCTCTTACCTTTGAATGATCAGTATATTTTTCACAATTGTGTATACTTTATAATCGTTAAATGAAGCATATCACGTCCAGTGTTCTTATTTTAATGGTAATTTGGTGTACCAAGCGAATGCGCATTTAATCACCTTCCACATTTCAGATGTTTCACGTTGTTCAGTTTGACGACAACACTGTCGGCATTGCTCTTAAATTGTGGACTACCTAGCCCGGTTGAACTTTGTGGCTTAGGGTGAGTAGTAAGCGAAACAAGAGATTTCTTTTGGAATGAGCGTCTGCTCCACATGGGAGCAAGCTGTATAGAGTGAAAACGCATCGAACAACTGGTAAATTTAACTTATAACCGCTCTTTTTTGTGTACAATTTCGAGACGGCTTGTAAATATGAAAGCTTCCTGGAGCAGTTATCTGACATTCCATCGACGGATGGCACCGCTCTAATGGATCGTCTTGGCAAGCGTAATCTGTACGTCTTTCATATATCTTAATGCAATATACTTTGAATACCTGCTGTGAGGTCCGAATTCACAGACGAATCAGGCAGCATTCCTGCGAAAAGACATTATTCTGTGAACACCGATTACCCTCCACCGCCACTGCTGTTGGACATGTCGGTGGAATTGCCTAGCAGAAGGTGATCACCCCTGTCGTCTGTTGAAAACCTTCCCAAGATGGCCACACCGATTGCCACCACCTGAGATAATTCCTAAAGAATTTCATATCGTGGTATAGTTTCTTCATCAAGACGCCACCTTTTCAACCCTCGTCTCCTGTGTTTGGGTTCAGCATAGGCGATCGTTCAGCAGGTAATTGTATCCCATGATAACCCGCTCTTTTTCATGTACACGTGGAATATGGCAGGGTATCACAGAGGAAATTCCGAAGTTTCCAGAAAATCCTTAATGAATAAATTAGATAACATTGAAGGTAAGCACAAAACTTGCTCCTCCGTGATCTATCCTAGCCGTAATGTTGACCGTCACCGACCAACTTTCGAAAGTTACCAACACCCTCGATGATGTGATTACACAGAACGTTCGCCTGAAAGAGGAAGTGCACGCTATGCACCTGGAGCTGAACGCATCACAGTTTAAACATGTAGTAGAAGGCAGTTCAAAATCTCCTACGTTTCCCGTCCGTCTCCCTGTGCACACTGTGGAAGATATCCAGATGCTGAACATGAAACTAGACGACGGCGAGACGTACCTGATGCTGGTAACCATATTTTCTATTGTTTCAAAATCATTAGGTAAACTATCTGTCAAAATTGGGTGGGAGATCTGTCACCGACTGCATCGGCAACCTGATCGATTCTCTTTGGCATCACCCATGTTTGCATCCGCACTAGTTGGTAAGTTGTCACTTGACCGTATAACTTCTGTACGTTACAGACAGCATTATGAAACATCAGTTCGCTGGATTGTCGCGAGCGGCTGTCAAAGAAAAAGTACGAAGTTGGATACGAAAGGCGAAAAATGTATCCAAAGAAAGAATATCATGTGAACAAAAACGGACGAATGGTTAGTCGATAATGTTGTATATTTATTAGCGTTTACTGTGACTTCCAATTCGTTTGCTTCCATTTTCCCGAAATGGTGATATCACCGTAATAAGCCGTCATGATATCCTGGAAATTAAGGTAGTAAATAGTTCGTGTTCGTTAAATATGAGACGTAGGAATAGCGCCGAAAACCGTTCGTAAAGAAATAAGGGCTGCGAAACATTTTCTGTCGACCGACTAGCGAGTGGCTACCAGATACACGGTTATCGCTCTCGATAGTCACTCGTAAGCCGGTCGATAGTCACTCGATAATCACTCGTTAGTCACTTGATAATCAGTCGTTCCACTAGGGCACCAGCCCCATTTATAATGGGGCAAAATGTAAGTTATTCAGGGGCAAACGGGGCTTTGTACATAAATGGGTTTTTCATGGTAAGTACAATACATAATCCTATGCTGTATATTTCTTGCACTGTCTCCAATTCTGTTGTTGATGTTAGTGCATACATGTTATTAGTCTGACTTCCTCGTTTTGTTTTAATGCATTAATTGCCCATAAATTATTACACTCAGATTGGTTTGACTCAGAACGCGGTAGGTTGCATTGGTCTGTCTTTCGGTGTTGTCGTGTTTTTGCGCGAAATCCATTACGTTCAACAGAAAATAAAAGATCACCGTTCTGTGTCAACTTTTTACCGGAAGTGTAGGAGGTCCATGCAACGCAATTTTGTTTCGTTGCGCTTTTTGCAGTATCCTGAACCCCATCCTTTTAATTGTTCTTCAGAACTTCCACTCTCCTCACATTCACGTATACACTTGATTTTTGATCAACGTGAATCGAATGAATCAATAATACAAAATCTTTCTCTAGGGTCGCGAGTGTTGCCTTCTTTCTGCATTTTTTGTCGCTTATGTACTGAATTATGGGGAGTTCAAGGCTAAGGCAGTCAACCATTTATTTCAGCATATCTCCAAGTTTATCTGTCGTCACAAGTATCCCCGATTTGAACCCAAAACCTATTTGGAGCAACACAACAGATGGCATCCATTGGAAATCTTCGTTCACTGTAGTAGAACCCCAAACAAACCACCCTTACTGATTAATGTGAGTCAGTTGCTTTTGTCTTTATCACATTCAGCCTCGTGTTCACACCTGAGTTTTGTATAGTGTTTACATCCACTACGGTCTTACATACGCGATTTAGTAAATTGTCCCCATTTTCCGATCGTCACCTCGCTTCCAGTGATCTGCTTGTCTATCTCGTTACCGCCGCTTCTCCCATCATCTGTACGACGCGCATTATTTCTATCGTTTGTGAATAATTCTGTATTCCTGATGCAACGGATTTGGTTTTTGTGTCTATTTTGCATACCTTCAATGAACAATAGAAGACTAAGTTATGCGTTACTGGTGTCTCTGTGCAAACATATGTATACAGTTGAATATATCTGCTTCCACATTCGTATGTTGCCCACCCATTTCCACCGTAGAACTGGGATGTTAACAATATGCGACAGAAATTACGAGCGAGTCACATGTAGTACATAATACTGTGCACCGTTATATTAACTGTCATCATATATATTTTCATCTCACGTTTCAGATAACCGAAATATATGTAAGTAAGTTACAAGTCCTCAAATCAGGGAAGACGGATTATTATCTATAATTGTGTTCTTCAGTTTGCAAACGTGTTAATTGTGTTACATCTAGTGCGACACATCAACCATAAGTTGCCTTTCGAACATTAGCTATCGCTTGTTGCGCAATCATTATAACTGTTTGTTTATGCATTTTTATCCACCTAAACAGCAATATTATGTTAATCTGCTTCATTGACGTCCACATTTAAAATATCTGATCCGTTACCTTGCAGATACTCTTCGGAAACAAGCCATACATATGGACAATGAAGATCAGTGAACGAAGATGTGGTTTGAATTGTCAACCAATTGTATGGGAAGAAACCAGTGTGCTGATCCGAACAGCGAGGTTGTACATTTACAATTATGGACAATAAAAGTGTATGCATTAACAACGTTGTAAATGGAACACACGTTTCGTTGTTGCCTGTGTTCTTGCATTATCGGGTCATCCTGCAGATTAGGAAGCAATGTGAATGTGGCGGAGCAGTTATATGATAAGATCTGAAAGACTTATGTGTGGTGGTTGAGGGGAATCAGATGTGTTCGTGAGCTTTCACACAGCAAAACGATTTTGCAGCCAGCCTCCATTTTGCCCCCAGGGGTACCACTGGGTGCCCATCGGTCAAACCCCATTTTTACCCACCGCCATCCCCTAAGGGACCATATGGGTCGTGCTATTAGGGACATTACGAGTCATGACAAACTGCACTCCATGCTTGGACACTAATGACTGCTCCATCCACTTGTCCTACCTTACGAGTTGAACAAAACCGTAGATTATGCCCAAACACACAGGTGAACGGGTGACGTCAATGGGGACGAGAACGTGGGGATAAAACCATGAATTATGCACTCGATGATTGTAGATGAAGATATGTACCACCTCCAGTTTTCTTCAACGCAGAGTGTGGCGTTTGGTCTTCATGTGTTATGGGTGTTATCTCGGATGACAGAGACCGTTGGCCAGGTCATTTCTGTCCACACAGTTGTTGTACGGCAGGCAAAATTAGGTGAGCAAAATTCGGGCGTCCTTTTTGCTATAACACTGATTTTATAAGTTTGGAAAACCTAGCGTTGAATTGGATGGTCTGGGGAAGTATGACC
>LUCH01018456.1:0-14203 GCA_013368495.1 Paragonimus heterotremus
CTAACTTATAGCAAACGTAGTGTGGTGGAATTTATTGTAGACATTTGTTGTAGACTATTTTGTTACCTTGTCGATTCATTTCTTAGTTCCACTACGATACCATACTGTGCAAATTCACCGACTCAACGGGTGAGCCTGCCGTTTTTGATCTGTTTTGTTTTTACTACATATCATTTTGCTATACGTTTTCCCATCAGCTCGAGGCTTCCAACCAACCTGCAATAATAACCGATCTGAGGTTTTTTTCTGATTTGGCGAAAATGTAGTAGTCCACGTTTTTTATGGTTACACGACTGCCTACAGGCGAGTGTCTCCCGAGCGATTGATGTTTTTGACTGAACATCTGAAGATGTTTCATTTGGTAAGTTCAACATAGCAGTAGTCAGGCTTGTCACAAAAAGCTGCAGCAATTCCTCTCTGATGAACGACTCTAAGCTGTATGACCAACTACCTCTAAGTACTGCTTCGTACGGCATCCTTAGTAGGCGAACACCAAATCGTTGACGTAATCCCTTGCTAGCGGTAAACCAAGTGCGTGCCCATACATTACATGGTTAGTGAACTTGTGTATGATGTCGACATCTTAATAGAAAAAGAGAGTGAGGAGAGCCCATAATGTTCATCACTTCTTTTCAAGCGCTCTATCAAGGCCCTTCATACTGGCGTCTCCCAAACATACCAGTGACTTCGTGATGGCAGACATCGCAGCTATATTCGACAGAGTACCACATGCTAAGCTGTCATTCTTCTTACTCTAAATTCAACTTCCGTTCACGACCTCCTCAAAATACAGGCAAACGACGCGACGTAAAGTACAATCACTGCAGTGTTAACGATAGTGTTCCAGAGCGCACATAACCATGTGCATATCCTAAGCCATTTCCCTAAAAAGTATACTTCAGGGAAATACTTGGAACATCCAATAAAGACTACAATTGCAGTTATTTGGCCAAACGGTTATCTCTCCCACATCCATTAAAAAGCCACCGACTTCGAATTCACCATTTTTACCGGTGCAAAGTTTCACGTTATGGGTTTGGTTAAAAATAAATCGGACATTATGGAGGCGTTTAATAATTCCGAAGTTAAGACATCAGGTAAATGACATTCGACAGTCAATTTCTGACTACGCCGACATTCATTTCGGGTATTTATTATTGTCATAGTGATTACCGGCCTTAACTTTCTCATGTGATCCTGTCCGGTTGCGAAACGTCGCCGCCATAAACGTCAAGAAAGTAACACTGCCGTCTGCGTCCAAGGAGAAGCAGCCTCAGACAGTGCGACCGAACTTTAAACGACCTCCACATTCACCCGTAAACATGACACTGTTTTAACAGTTTCCGTAAATCTAGCACACCCAATGTCACAACACCAAATCATGACGTCATTGAGGGAATCACCAGCAAGGGCTTCCAGAACGGTGCCCACCAGTATCAACAGCTTCCGCAGAACCTCAAGGTTGCTAAGGTAAAGTTCGTCCAGACGTTGAAGTCAGATTTTATTCATCCTGCTAACAGCCCGTTGGCATTCCAATTATGAAGGCCCTCAGAAAATCGATGGACGACCGATACCAAACACTAACCGTAGGAATATGACTGACGTAACAGTATCAGTAGCTACATGGTTCTCCATCTCAACGATTCCTCCAGTTTGTTTAACAAAAATCTCGCTTTATCCTGAATCACTCATGTCAACGCCTATCGACAGATGCCCCAGCAGAGCAGGACAGACGAGAAACTCGTTTTTCGTTGAAAAGTATTGCGAATGCCCTCCGGAGTGGATAACGTACAAAAAATTATTCGCAGACTTAAATGCCAAGTTTCCCTGGGATCGCCGTCTGCATCCTCTTATCCTGACGACAGATTAGCCACCACAAAAAATTAACAACACCCCATACATCTGTATGAAAATGCTGAACATTTCTTGCGCTGCGTTATGAGCAATAACATGAGCGAATGCCAGCTCAAAGATTCTGCCCTGGAAATATTAGGTCAAACACTGGAATCCTCTGGTGATGAACCGACACCAGGGAAAGCATCGTCCACTACAGATTACCCAGGGACGGTCGAACTCAATCAACTGAACCAATCTCCCGATGTTACAAATTTCTGTTGTCGTTCTATTCATGACTGCACCAATCTCATCCATCCACCCATCCACATTTTGCAAAAGAATTTGATTGAATTAAGATGCATTAGTTCTGATATCCATCATTCCACGTAATTACTGTAAATGATGCGTCAGCAGAACCGGTCGCAGCTGTCTTTTGGCGGGTTGTACACAGTGAAGCTCAACCAACATACTTTTCTCATCAAACAGCACATAGTTGCTTTGACACATTCCGCAGAGACTTACTATCAACAGTTTTAACATTTCACGAAACACACTACGTAACCATTTACTGTAAACGTATGGTTTATGCATTTATTATAGACAGCCACAGAAGGAAACACGCTCCAACAATTCATCCACCATTTCATGGCTGGCATCAATAATTATGGCAACTTGATCGGGAATGTCTTATATTATGTGTGTGTACACTAATTACCTGATGCGTCGTACAAGCTAAGGGCCATGGACTGGTCAAAAGGAACGTTGTGGATCAAAGTCGGCTACTTTCCTGCTCGCTTCCCACCCTCCTGCAATTAACCCCTCCTCCTTGTGGCTATGAAGTCTACCGTGACAACCTTACCGATAGATGCCGAACTTCTATCTTCTCTAATTTCCGACGAAGTGAGTGTTCGTTAGATCAATTTTAACAGATATTCTAACCGAATATTAGTTCAACGGTATGACTGACCACTGACCATTTTGTTCCGTCGAAAGTGCACAAAGTTCCATGTAAACGGAAGGACCGCTTTCACTCGTGTCAAGGAATCAAGGTGAGTCGTTTTCCTGTCAAAGAGTCTTAATCTTTCAACGAACAGAACATCCATTTCAGACATGTTGTTCTTCAAATAATAGACCCACTTGCATACTCAAAAGCGATTACCAGTTTGCTGACTGGCATCAACCATTTTGCATACCGTCCAAGAATATGTCGAGGACGTCTCTGAAAGCTGTGGTGTTCTCATTCGGCATACCCGTTCTCATCACTATCATCCATGGTTCGTAATTCACGTTCAAGCGCTTTTGCAATCTGTAACACTTACTTGGTTACAAAGAATTTCCGTCAACCGGCTACCGTTCGGCAACCAAGGGACTAGTGCAATTCGATTCTTAGTTGGAGATGTTTTGAATACATTTCATCAGGGCTCTTTCATGACGACAATGTGTGACCGATAGGTGAAATTTCAGTGTTCTAAAACAACCACCGAGGTAGAACCCATGCCATAGGCTTCAAAATTGAAAATGTGTATGTAACAACGGAAACCTACATCAGCCATCATTACGCCTCAAGTGCCACTTCGGTACCCATCAAAGGTAGCTCACAAAATTAACTTAAACAACCACCCCGACAAAGTCGCACTGGGGTAGTTGAATGCAGACCAATCGCTTCATCGCACCCCCAGACCAAAATTTCCCCGTCCAGGGGCATGTCAGTTCATCTCATTTATCCCTCCAAAAAAGATGTCATAACAGAATCAACGTTCAGCAGGTGCATCGTAACTTGCTGATAAACTTTTATAAATCGGATCTGTATAGTGATACGCGATCAAGCTTACAACCTCACAGATAGGTTGCCGTCATATAAAAGTGTCAACATTCACTCATGGAACGCATCGTAAGCATACTGGATGATTCTACCCAATCGGCATGTTCGAAACATTAACTAAAATTCCAGAACGATACATTTTGGACCACAATTTCAAACCAAAGGCCTCGCTCATTCCTCACGTGGAACTCTATATATAAGCCCGTTTGCTCTAACAGGATGTAGTGTGATAGGTTTAACTTCAAGGAATGTGTGGATTTGGCCTTGACAGTGAAGCCAGTTGGTGATGACCGTCGACGGCCACATCGTCGAAGTCGACTCATAATTTGATACCTCTGGGATCATACCCACATCGACGTGGACCGTTGCAGAACTCATGTGGGAGCACTTGAGGCTAAAAACGTATGCTGTAATGACCGGTGATCGTGTGGCTTCTATAAGATACATGCCGGCGACCGCGTCTTCTCCATTGTCTGTTCTGTACGCATGACTCCGTTTGTGCCTGCAGTAGAAGGCCTCATATGAACTCAGTGCCAATTTCTGCAGTCGTTCAACTGGTTGTACACATCGAATGCTTGCCCTTTTCCTAAAGAGTCATCTATTATTTCATCATTCAACGTCGTTTCACCCGAAACTATTCGAGCGTTGTTTAACGCATTCGAAGGTTTCACACACTTTCCGCTCGGCGCGCTTTTGAGCGTCGCCGAGTGGGTGGTAGTCTATCTCGCGCTCCTCTTCTTTTTCTCTTGGTTGCTGCTGTTGGTTTCAGATTTGGCAATAACTAACTAATCATCATACTTTCAAATATCGTTGGAAATATACTGTATTCTCTAGTTCGATGCTTGTTGGGATTACGTTGAGATTGCTCTTTAGGAAAGGCGTATTAAATTGTTAGTGGACAAGAATCTAGTGCATACCCACTTGTTCACTGCAATGCCCACCCTCAGCCCCGTGTGGACTTCGTGCGGGCTAAGTAGCTGTCAATGATGCGGTCTTTGGTTTCTCAGGGATTTCCATTGACTTCCCTGTTTTCTCGCGGAGTTAGAAGGGCCACACATATATAAAGCACCTGCCTCGAGATATTCTGGCAAGAAACAGTGTTGTGGGGTGTGGGGTGTCACAGTAGATTCGATTCCAGGTTTGCGGTTAGATTATGGTCCGTCAGATCTCATCATTCGAACGGATGAACTGGCAAGTGTAAGCAAGGCGTGTCGTGTTAAAGCTGCTGACAGCATTTCAAAACGTAGGTAGATTGCACCATTTTTACAACAATGAGAAAATAACGCAGGGGATTGCGTGACGAATGAAAAAGGAAATAGAGGAAGAAAAAATGAGGAAGGAGATGACAGCCACGATGAAGGCACATGAGGCTATGTGTGATGGATTGTCAATGGCCACAGTGATATAATCCACTGGTATAGGCAATTCTTGAATAGAGATGGTTCCGAAACAATCAACGCCAGTAATGCAGTCCATGTCAGACGGACTCAGAAGGCGGAACTATTTCGTCTACACAAGATGCTGTTGCGTTGCATTTGAACCTGGTACCTATGAACTCCGAGACTGACTGTAGCAGTGATGGTGGAAAAGTATTCTTTAAGGTGATTCGGGGACCATAAGATTTTGTGTGTTAATGTAAGGTTGCCACAAAAACGTCTGTAGGACAGGAGAAATAGCTCCAATTTTGACAAACGGTCCAAATGAAACAAGAAAAATAGACCTTTAACTCTATTGGTGGCCCACCTCTGGATAGCTTCTAGGGCGGCTACTTCTTTCTCTCGGTAATGCGTATATGCCTGGATGTTGATTTACAGTAGTAGTTTCACCACCGCGTTGTATATGCGGGAGAAAGTATTGATCGGGAACCTACCGAGATTTCTACTGAGTATTGTTGGCTTGTGTAGAATCGAGCGAACCGACGACAACCGGTTGATAATAATACAGCGAGTAGACAAAGAGTATATTGTTGACTTGCGAAGTCAACGCGAAAATGAACAGATACAAATACAAAGCGATAACGGCGCGGAGCGAAAAGCGAGCACGCAGCGGGGCCGTACGTTCGAGTGGACTGGGAAATTGTCGATATCTCTACTCGTCCAAACAAATGTTCAAGTACATAGAAAAATAGGAAACAGAAGGATTACAAATGGCACTCGTAGCTCTAACATAATTGACAATAACGAATAAGTTCGCTACATCTGTAACTCACTTTCTTCATCAACAGCCTAACGTTAGTATCAGAGGAGTCCGATGTAACAACGGTACCCAGATGGCGTATCTGATGGACATTGGCTAAGGTAGCATCACCGATGCAATATGTCCTAATTGTGTGATGGAGAACAATCTTCGAATTGAACCTGTTAAGGGGCTATCCATTTTCCATAATTCAGAAGTGCAGCGCACAAAGGTTTCTGTAGGAATCCTCCATCTTCGGCGTTGAGTAAAAGCGCGTCAACGCCTCGTATGATCAACATCGCAAACATCACAGATAGAGCTACTCACGCCTGGGTTTCGTCGATGTAAACTGATAATGATGATCGACTCACTGTACAGCTTTGTAGCACGCCGCTTGTGATGTTGAACGGCCTGAATAGCTCGCCATTGATTTTAATTGTGTATGTACGGCAGGACAGGTGCTGTTTGGACCATAACCAAACCTCACCACATGAGCCCAGATCTTCCGATTTCTCCAGCAGGATATTCCGGCTAACCTGATCGAACGTCCCCGTCGAATCTGAAAACACAATGTCAACCGGAAAGCGGTTATCGGCAACTTTTTTCATGAGTCAGTGGTAGCTAGTAGGCTGGTCGTGCATTACTGACCACTTCTAAATGGTCCATTACGAAATTTTCTACTGTGCTCCTCATTACTTTCAACATGAGTCATGTAGTTGACCAATCGATCCAGAGTCGCCGGCATTCGTTGTATTCCTTTCTTTGAAGACGGGAAAGCAACGTCGTGCCTCCAACTGGTTGGAATACAACCGGTGAAGTGACCGTTAGAACAGGAGGAGTAACTTAGAGTGTACGCTGACCGGGGTGACGTTGATAGACGATTAGGATCGGAAGCTTTAGTGCATGGTTCTGTTTTGGCTGACCTGCCGGAAATAGAGTCATACTTAGCGCTTAATATTTTTTGCTTTGGAATAGAAAATAGTATACTCAAGTCTCCTAAGAAATGACAGCAGTTTTTAGTTGGTAAGAGAAGCCGTGTATCCAAGAAACCTTTATGGCCAATCAGCATTGGATCTTGCAAGTGATAATTGTGAACATTGCGGTCGGCACTTACGGCTACTGTACAGTGGTCACGACAAAATGCGTGTGTCATGTGTGGGGCGCAGTGTCCTTTGAGGAGAAAATGAATCATGCAAGGCAAGCTTTTCTTTCATTAGAAGCTTGGTTGGAAGTCCGAGCCACGACGAATTGCTGGTTGGGCGTGGGTTATATGGTGCGGCTGAACTAACTATTGAGTTGTTCGAATGACATAACGTGCTCTAGATGTTTATTGACCGTGCTAAATTTGTCAAGTGGTATTCAGCTGCTTTAAAGTATGTTTTCGCATCTTTATAGAGTTTGCCCGTAATCGTTTGCATACAGTAGCGCACAAAATTCGAGGATATCCACCACGTCAGGTTCGGTAGTAATCGTCGTATCGAGTCAGGATAGTCCGCGACTTTCTTTCCTTCGTAGGTGGGTAGCATGTTCGATAAGCCCTACTTCTTGAAAAAGATTGTGAAACTCAGCGGTCACATTACCGGAGTAAAACCTGCTGGTGATTGTCTGCGTGCGCAAGTTTGGGGTCGCTTGGAACGATGGTGCGAAATCCAAGGACTTTAGACGCTCGTATAAAGTCGACGTGCACTCTGGTGTTACGTACGCAACGGAACAAGTGACGCCAACATTGACGTGTGTTTAGTGAGGTTTTGAAATGTATTCACAGTGAAACGATAAATTGATCTTCATCTAGGACTTCGTGTGAGTGAGCACCAACGTAGACTGACACGCCCCTCTGACTGCGGATTAACCAGTCACTACGGAAGAAACACTGACTTCTTGGTTAGACATGTCAGGCGTACATCTCCACTGTGCCTACAGCCTTATTTTTCCTTGGATTGACAATTTGTCGCAATTCCTGCACTCTGTTTCTTAGAGGGAGAAAATGTGTGTTTGTGTATCCTCATCTAAGAGAGTGTCCGCCTCCAGATGAGCGGAGGTACTTCCAGGGCAGAATTCGGTGGTAGCAATTTTGTTGACTGTGTGATAGACGATAGGTTAGCGACTAACCTCAGTATCTTGGCCACCTAGCGGTCCTGAGGAGTATACCACTAACGGATTCTGCTCGTTAATAACTTAATCTATCTGCGGGAGATCGGGACTGAGGGGCAAAGCTGCTTTCAAACGTTTATCATCAACAAAGTGCAGGGAATAACATACCTCACGTGCGGAGGGTGATCACCAATAATCCGTGAGTTGAGATGAAGTTCAAGCATGCCAGGCAGGTGAAATATAGGCAAAACTAAGTTGATCATTTACTACCGTTCAGGGTCAGGTCGGTCCGGCTAAACCGCCACTGGTAAATGTCGTGCTCATGAGCGTACAATGCATTCGCACCTTTACACTCCTCTACGTCGTGCCAAAAACCGAACAACACGTTTAGTCGTACAGAGAACTTCTAACGTTACGATATGCCGTTCGTTGGGTCATCCTGACTGACCAAGGACGGTCCGGTTTCGCTCTCTGATAAGGACCGTTAAGTATAAACCAAGTGGATCTCACTAGTAGAACATTTTCGACGTCTTCCATATGGTTGAGCGCGACAAAGATTGGCAGAGGGCGTCTGCGTTTGAGATTTGTGGGGCCAGCGTAGAGCTGAATGACCATCCACACCTAAGTGATGTTGATCGTAAAAATACCTCTGAGGTCACTTAGAATCTGCTTATTTTCGATAAAAAAACATGTCTTCGCTCTCTGCAGTTAGAAGTGATAAGATCACGTCTAGTGGCTTGATGACAGCCAACACTTCTGATCGTGTTTCCGCCAAGCGTTCTGCTTTTTGAACAGGTGTATGACGAGGAAGCTGTACTAACGGCTGACAGTTTTCCTGGCCCGTACTGATGGAGGACTGCGGCGTACGTGTGCCTTGAGGAACAACCACGACGTGTTTACCACGTTTCCGCTTGGTGAGTTCTGTTGAAATCAGTTTACTGGATAGTCGAAGAGGCGAAGAATTTTGGGTGCATGTAGCCAAAGTAAGATCGGCAAGCGTTGACGCGTCAGAGAAAATGTTGATGCGAATGGCTAAATTGATTGCACTTTCTGTATCTTCAGTGACAACATCCTAAGCTATGTTTGGTCGGCAAGTTACACAATGGCATTTGAGGCTGATGTGAGTGTCTAGGAGCTTTGAATACAAGGCAATAAAAATCTCGAATTCGAGCTTGCAGCGAACCTAAAGGTCACAAAAGTCACAGGTCAGAGTTTTCAACAAAACTGTAATACCTACGAACCTGGTGCAGTGGCCGACGATCGTGTGGCTATTTCAGGGTTCCCGGCTGCAAACCTGTCTTTTCGCCTGTCCGTCCTGTACGCATGACACTATATACGCATGCCATAAAAGGCCTGATGCGAACTCAGTGTCACTCTCTTCAATCGTGCAACTAGTTGCGCACATCGAATGCATGCCCTTTTCCTAAAGAGTCATCTATTATTTCATCATTCAACGTCGTTTCACCCGAAACTATTCGAGCGTTGTTTAACGCATTCGAAGGTTTCACACACTTTCCGCTCGGCGCGCTTTTGAGCGTCGCCGAGTGGGTGGTAGTCTATCTCGCGCTCCTCTTCTTTTTCTCTTGGTTGCTGCTGTTGGTTTCAGATTTGGCAATAACTAACTAATCATCATACTTTCAAATATCGTTGGAAATATACTGTATTCTCTAGTTCGATGCTTGTTGGGATTACGTTGAGATTGCTCTTTAGGAAAGGCGTATTAAATTGTTAGTGGACGAGGATCTAGCGCATACCCACTTGTTCGCCGTAATGGTACGCAGAATTTGACAGCTGACCAAACAACCTTGCTCGCTAACTTATCAGCAAGGCTTACACGAGTTAAAGTGACTTAAACGGAAACCTAGTAATAAGTCCTCTTGCGACCATCTTTTAAGCCACAGCCAATAGCTGAGTTGCTGCGGTTGGTCGCTTTTTTTGGCAGACCCACCGTGCGATGAATTTCGTACAGCAGAAGTGATTTGTTTACAACTGAGATCCTCGAAGACGGCAGCGACGCCCAACTTAAGCAATAGGTAATGAATTCGCAATAAAACTGCCGCTAACTCTAGCCTCCTACTGACAGCCCATTCGGCATCAACGTATACTCTTCCATTCCACAATCCCAAACATATATCATTTTAATTTTTTTCTTCCGCCTGAGCAATTCAACGCTTGAAGGTTGCCAAACCAGAAATGAAGCAAAAACCGTTAACTGATACTAAATATTTCGCACAGTCATGGAAGGTGAACCATTTGTATATTATATATCTTGATGGGCATTCGTGCATTAGAGAATGACGTTTTCTAAAGTATTTCATATTGCGTAATACATTTTTTTTACATTTTCCATCTCGCTCAATTTTACATGTACACACAATGTTTCAAACATGTGAAGCCAATCATTTAAAAACGCAAAAAGATTACACTTTTATGGTCGCGACTTGTGTAGATTTCTGTAAAGTTAAAGCTGGTGGAACGTAAGCTCCCGAGGTTTGAGTTAACTTGAATCGTACCCATGCATAAATCTTGTCGCAGATAAGTTTTTCTTCCGTGTGTCTGCAAACACCATGGGATGGGTTATTTATCCGACTTTCTGAGTTGAACGGATAAGTTGTTTGCCGTGTTGATGGTGGTTTTGATGTGTGGCCGTTAGAAAGTAATCGTTCGTACTGAAGCGATCTCTCTTGAAGTGGTTACGTATTGCTGAAGGATCAACTACCATCCTAGCAGAGGCGGCAGTAAATTGATGCAGAACCAAAGGATGATCACCACAACTTACCAGCATTTCGATGCTCAGTTTCTCAACAAACCCAGGCTCATTTGTGAAGGCTACGTCTAAACTGGGCAGTGCAAAACTCCGACGTTATCTGACAAGACCTGATACATTTTCAAATAACGTTAATTTGTTAGTGGTTTGTCGAAACGACAAGACAGGGTGGTCTCGAGCGGAATGCACATTCACAACTCTCAAATCAACATCCGGGTGGGTAAAATTCCCTAGTATTAAGATACTACCCGGAATCAGTTCGACCGTTCTGAGCAAAGCAGCGGATAGGTTGCCGTCGTACACTGATTAACTTGTGGACGGCGGTATATAAGGGCTAGAGTCAGAGAATTATTGGAACGGAGACGGATGCGTACTCAAATGTATCAAGGTGTCGCACTAAATAAGGGATTTTTTAATTTCACGTGTTTTGTATTATCAGACAGGTACATTGCAACTCCGCCACCCTGCTTATAAATCCTATTCTTTTCTACAACAGTACGAACTCAATCTGAAACCAGAAAGCTTAATCCTGCTGGTTGTTACACCTCCCATAGTAAAAAGTCGGTAAGTAACTCCTTCCTCTGTTACGGAAAGCAGTCTTTCTGCAGTAGCCAGTATGCTTCATATAAATAAGCATTTATGTGCATTCCAGTATCAAAAATACAGTCTTCCTCAACTTACCTGCTTACTTGTGGTTTTACAGCCCAATACCAACAGCCTTTCGTGTTTGCGAAAAACATGACTTTTCTTTCCATCGCCTGCGTTATTTACTGGAAATCATGCTGGAGTAGGTTGGGCTGGCGAACGTGGTTAAGTGAATGTGCGAGGAGACCAACATGAATTGGAACGACTACATTTTCCACAGAGAGGCTGAATAACCGTATGGCTAGAGTGTTGACGGCGCGCACGAGGAAGATCTCGAATGAGATCAACTTTGCAGCTATGCCACGATGCGGATGGCTAGTGGAAAGGATGCCAGTGAAAGCTACCAAAAAACTACTATGGAGTTTGGAAGTGAAAGTATGTCTGTTTGCTTACGCCGGAGTTGTGAACAGTCAGGTGCGCAGGTTGACCACTTGTCTGTCGTTAGATGCATGGTTGAAAAGAGGAAGCAACCGGATGACTGAGGATTAAAAGTCGACGGAATAATGTAGTGGCGGCAAAAATCGCGTATTGTTTTACTGTCTGCCACCAGCATGAAGAAATACGTGAGAAGGTCAAGGCTTATAAAATGTAATTGCGGATAAACCTAAGAATAGTGGTAATGAACGACGCGCATAATCAAATCGGTAACGTCATCAGAAACAGATGATAAACGCGCCTAAATGGGGATCGTCGTATTGATACGCATTGTATAGGTGGAGATCCAATAAAAAAGAACAGACTCATCAATTTTTATTGGTTGTGAAGACAAAAATGTGCCGGAAGAAAGCGTTAGGAACGGGTTCACAAATGTTCAATGACGAATCAATAGTGAAACGTTCAGAGAAGAAATCCTCGAAGATAACGTTCACCAGTTTGTGATAGTCACCGAGAAAAAGTGCTGAAAAATTATTACTCGGGTTCAACAACTTGAAGTGAACCGAAAAGAAAGTGCTGAAAGGAAAAGGGTTAGAATGCGGGTTAACCAATTTGCAGTGGACAAAAGGGTATGTGCTAGATCCTCGTCCACTAACAATTTAATACGCCTTTCCTAAAGAGCAATCTCAACGTAATGCCAACAGGCATCGAACTAGAGAATACAGTAGGGATTGGAAACAAACAGTATATTTCCAACGATATTTGAAAGTATGATGATTAGTTAGTTATTGCCAAATCTGAAACCAACAGCAGCAACCAAGAGAAAAAGAAGAGGAGCGCGAGATAGACTACCACCCACTCGGCGACGCTCAAAAGCGCGCCGAGCGGAAAGTGTGTGAAACCTTCGAATGCGTTAAACAACGCTCGAATAGTTTCGGGTGAAACGACGTTGAATGATGAAATAATAGATGACTCTTTAGGAAAAGGGCATGCATTCGATGTGTGCAACCAGTTGAACGACTGCAGAAATTGGCACTGAGTTCATATGAGGCCTTCTACTGCAGGCACAAACGGAGTCATGCGTACAGAACAAACGTGCAGGAAAATACGTTTGTAGCCGTGATCCTTATGGTTGCCACATGATCGCCCGTCACTAGTTCGTCGTCCTCATTTATATTTCATCTAGTTCGCCTGTTAAATGTTTCAGAATCCCACATGGCAACTATCGATTACCGCACATGTTCCTCTGGTTTCAACTCAAGTGAAGTCTTACTTGTGGGGTCATTGGTTGGGGCTAACATAGCGGTTATTGTCTCGCAGAAATGCGATGAAACAAACCAACGACTGACTTGAATGTATTATGGCGCAGCGTCTGTACACTATTTGGCTTTAGCTTCACTACGGGCCCTAAGAAATTAGCGTTTGGGTTGAAAGTTATCTGTAAGTAGTCGCAAGTGAATAACGGTGTTACACTTGTTGATTCGCGTCTCCGACAAGCAGCACACATCAAATTCCAGACTCCCAAGATTGCTAGACACAGCAGCTCGACGACTGACTTGTTGAAGAATGCGAATATTGAAGGCACCAATGCTTACCGGTTGTCTGGGCCTCAGGAAATAATTATCGCCTGGAAGCCTCTGGGACGCGAGGCACTTGTGAGGAAGAATTAGAGGAGAAAGTCGTGCAGAGTAAGTGCCATTGTCAAGAGGACAATACTTTCTGATGCACCTTGGTGGTTAATACCGTAGAAGGTCATTGACTTGACGGAATCTATCCCAGGTCCGGCAGGAAAGACTGACCTGCGGGACAACAAGATCCTGAGTTGTCTCGGGTGAACCCACTCTCAGCCAATGGTTGAGGATTCTCACTCACTTGGGAGTCAGGGATTGCCTAGCCCGACGGCTCCGTAAATGGGTCAGTATTGTTTGATTCTGTGCAATGTTGTTTGCGGTTGAAGTAACGTCAGGGTTTTGGGCGACATCAGACGAGTTTCAGTCGTATTGGACAATACGCCCATGGTCACTGTTGAGCGGTTGGCGATCGGAGTGCTCTTTGTCTGGGGGTACATATCCTACTCCCCATCTTTCTAATCAGGAAGATAGAAGTGCTGCTACTGTGAATATAGTTTTTCTCTTCGTCCATAGGATCGTGCCTCGCTATCTTAGTATTCATACGCGGTGACAAGTGTTACAAAAGATCCTACGAGTGCAACCGATTTCTGTACGGCCGATTGAATTCGGTCTGTATCATAAGATTACACGTGAAAAAAACGAAAGCTGTGGGTAGTATAGCCCACCGAATCGGAACAAAAACAAGCACGACAACCAGGTCACCGTGACAGTATGGGGCAAATTAGGTACGTTTGGTGTCGGGGTGGGACATAATGCCAGAGAATACACACAGATGAGGTCTGAACTGTCACTCTATCTTTATTATAAAACCTGAGAATTGGGGATGTTGAGAATTGAAGACGGAGTTCAGCTGTAGCATAG
>LUCH01018457.1:0-14112 GCA_013368495.1 Paragonimus heterotremus
ACCACGTATCCGGTGTAAACCCGAAGGAATAAGACCAGTAGGTGTGTGAGTGAGGCCTTTGTGTCCAGCTGGCCAATGCTGGTTAGCCAACTGAAAGGCATTTTGCACAATCTACCGAGTAACCGTCATCCAGTCGAGTGTAGTGAGACGTAATATTCTAAGAAATGAAGTCACTGAATATCGTCTATATAACCCATCCCTGTATGTCTTGATACATTTTGATCAGGCTTTGGAGTTGTCTTGGCTACTCGCTACTCTTTAAATTTGTCAAGACCTACTCGTTAGATGACGTCTTAATTTCGGATTGATACTGAGCTGACCGATCTCATTAACTGGCCCATTCCCTGTTCATCCTATTAATGGTTTCCCCGAAAATTTGTGACATGAATGTAATGTATCTAGCTTGATGATGAACCAGTGAAAATGAGCTGATTCGCTAAACAAAATGTATTGACCTATCGTTGGCAGCGTGCCTGATTGGATTAACCTATCGTAGTGGACGCTTGTGTCTATACCATAACAAATGCCACGATCCCTATCACTTATGTGTCCACGAATATATCCCGTAGCTAGCGTAAACCCGAAGGAATAAAAGCTAGGAATGTAAGTGAAGAACAAGTAACATATATCGTGATCAGATATTAGTCTAGAATTTACCCTCTGTGCTGTGCTTGTCTTCTCCGAAGTAATATCATATTTCTGGTATGTGCTCGAACAGACACCACGCAACAGCAATTCCGCAAATTTACAAGATAACCATTGTCTGAGTGTCCTTGTCGAGGGCGTTTCAGTATAACGCATTAAGTTCCGAAATTTGGCAACCGTTTCATATATGTTTCTGCAAAAGAATATTCGGAAGAAAAATACAAGTGATTATTTTAAAACTTGAAATGCTCATGTTGGGAGGAAGTCCTAGTATAACTTTAAAGTAAGTAGAAATCACCAGCATTCACATCACATTGAAGATTAATCCTAAGTAACGTTAACAGTACGTCGACCAGAAAAAAAATCGAGACATCCCAGAGTCGAATTTAGTAGCCGACAGCGTCATCATAAACATACGTTTCAAAGACTGTCGTTCAAAGGCAGGCAATGATAAGGATTATGCACATAATGAAGAGTATGGGGAACACAGTACTAACTGGAAAGTGAGTCGGCTTGGTGTCGACGGGCGAACGAGAGTAACTTAGGTGGCTAGCAACCTTGCGGTAATTGTCTTGTATAAGACGCTGGATGTTTGTTATAGTTTTGTATTAAAACGGTTCGTCATTTGCGACCAATAATTCCCACCATTCTATGAGTCAATATGCAGTAATGCGAATCCTACCCTCTGATCAAGAGTAGACAAAGGTTGACCATATAGACTTCGGCTATCGACAACATGGCTGATTTTTAAATTTCACGTGAATCTGGAGTACCCGTTTGGACTGCAGTCGTGCACTAGAATGAAACATGACACTATTGTATAACAGACAACTTCGTTAGTGAATAGTATATTACGCTCATTCAAGAATTAAAGGACAGGGCTCAACGCCGGGAAGATGAGGGGCCAGAAGAGATTATTGGAACAGTTTGTACGCACTCTGGGGAACGTGTCATCAGATGGAATGACAACGTGTGTGAATGCACGTGAGCCATGCAAATGACTGAACGCGTCCGTGGTGCAACGGTTTAACATAACCTGTACGGGATTTCATGCAATAAACAACTTCGGAAGTCAAGCGTCTTTTGCGGTCACAGTACAGTTTCGGTAGGGAAGCGTTCCTTCGTCTAAAAAATGGCGGAATTATCCCATAAAAACAACGAGCGCTCTATGCCTATCAAACAGTGTACACGCCTCTAGTCTAAGATTACACTCAAGGGAAGGCATCGAGGCACAGGTCCAGCATTTAATGCATCAGCGTAACAGTGTTCGGTACTACTGTTCGTTCAGTCGCCAACAGCCGAGATTCAGTGTGGCCGTTAGAACTCCTTGGTGCTCATCAGAATATCCTATTCCACAGCGAGAGCAATTCGGGAGGGAACGGACAAAAGCAACGGAGGCAGGACTGACAGGTTTGATGGACACAACGCGCCACCAAAAGGAAGCAGGTTGCGGCTATTGCGAACGCTCGAAAGCTTTTCTATCGCATCCGAGCAACAGGCAGTAGGAAAACAAATGTAGACGAGATAATGTGGGAAATTATCAAAGGGTGCATCCCCGCCGAGGCAGACAAGACGAATCGCGAAAAACCCATCGATCTAATTTCGGCTGAATTGACCTCGATTGCTCCACTTAGCCAGTAAGATTCTAATCGTACGGTCAAACGCCTGGATGACAACTTTAGTGGAATAAACGAAACTGATCCAGCAGCAGCAAGAAGCGCAATTCGATGATACAGGACTGAAGTTAATCGAAACTTTGACGCACAAATGATCCATGTTGTCAATAAATTCAAACGTCAAACCGCGTCAACGATGAACGTCATTACGAACAGCATCGATGAATTTATTTGGGATGCTGAAGCTGGAGTGACTTTCGAATCTTGGTTTAGCCGACAGGATATCTTTCGATTGGAGTTGGCTGATATGGATGATACGGTAAAGATGTGATTACTCCTTCGGAAACTCAGTACGACGGAAAAATCAAGGTACACTGACTTTATCCTGCCAGAGAAACCTCAAGATCTCGCGTTCAAAGAAACACTGGAGATGCTGAAGACTATTTTAATCTTTGTTTAACACCCACTATCAATGTATCGAGTTGGTGAAAAATGAACATGATGGTTTTGTCACTTACGTGAATGCAACGAACGGAGAGCATGAAAAATTCAAGTTTTAGACAACAACAGGTGATCAATTCGAATTTTTAATATCCGTCTGAGGTTTACAATCGACCCGAGAAGTTGACAGTCGTACCCAAATCCTGAACGAGACTGACCAGGATAATGATATGTCGTTAATATCTGTGATGGCCGAGTGCCAACGCCTAATCAATGTGAAACAAGACACAACCATGACTGAACAGCCGGGGTTGCTTGCAATCCACGCCGTCTTGCAACGACCACCCAATCGAGAAACACAGGGTAAAACCTCTATCGAAACCCCAAAAATGCATGATAGCAACGCGATGATTGGCATTATCTATGGATTTGTTCATTCAAGCACCATAAGTGACCAAAATACCATCGATTCAGGCACAAACAAATGTGCTGCCGTCCCATCCTGTCTCTTAGAAGTCCGCCGTCGCTTTCAAGAAACCATCAGAAGAAATCAAAGAAACAAAGGGCAAAGCTGAATTCCGTTTTGGCTACCTTTAAACCCAGTCTCTTTGCACGCTGAAAGTAGTTGTCGATGAAACTTAACATCGTTCTGGTATGCCTACAGCTCGACGCTGGTTCTGAGACCATGCTGATTTTGCGACAAACGCGGAAGAATGTCGGCCATCCGATGCCAAAGAAAACAGAACATTCAGCTTAGAAAGCATCTGGATAAGAATTGACAAATTGGTGAGTAAGACTGTGATATCGGGTGCGGTGATGTCCATTCAAGTGGCACTGGCTACTTTACCGATCATTCAAAGTTGAATTTCTTGGATTTGGACTGGATTGAGCGTCTGAAACTTGGCCATACCACACAGCCAGTCGTGTAAAAATGTGCAGGTTTAAGGTACGTCAGGGAATCAGAAGACGGATCAAGTTCGTCAGCGCGTAACAGAGAGATTGAAAACCAATCTTAGCGGTATTCTAAGAAGACTTTGATTAATGTACCAAAATGAAAACAGTATTGAACCTACGTCCAAACCTGTTTTCCGACCGAAGCAACATGTGTAATATTCTGCTATACTAATTGTGAACGAAGAATTGAACAGAGTTTTAAAAAAGTCCGGGGTTATGAAGTCAGGTCAATTACTCCGCTTGGGCAGTCCCTAATATTATTGTCAAGCAGATTAACGGCTCCATTCGGCTGCCAGCAGATTTTTCTACAGAATGAAATGCGACATTAGATGGCCACCAACATCCTTTACTGATCCTCTAGGACTTGCTTCAAAAAATCAATGATGGCGGCTGCTTTGCCAAACTCGATCTGAATGAAGCACACCTACAAGCTGAGATAGAGGAAGATTCCAAAGAAATGTTGACTATCAACACCCACCGAAGATCGCTCCAGCATCACCACCTATCTCTTGTAATTAACTCGGTGCTTGCAATCCTTCAACAGATAATGGACACGATGTTGATTACGTCCCATGGGTAGCAGAATATCTCGATATCATTGTGATGGGCACTAATCCTGATAAGTAGTACGAAGAACTTAACCATGTCAACAGCTGAATTCGAGAATTTGGGTTTCATCTTCGTGCAGAAAAGTGCAACATGTTCACGCAACCGATCAAGTATGGACTAGAATGGTGGCCGCCCTGACCTAGCCAATGTCGACGCAATCAATCGAATGCTTCATCCAACTGACGTCTCAACGTTGTGATCATTCTTACGACTGGTGAGTCACTACAGTACCTTATCTGCGATGCGCCATATCCAAGGTTCGTTATAATAACTCCTGCAAAGAGATGCAGTGTGAAACCGGGATGCTGAATGCCAAAATGTCCTTGGTCGTGTTAAAGCTGGGTACGTTTTGGATCAGCTCCTGACTCGTTTTTACCCTTTCTGGAAGACTGTGATGGCCCCGGATAACTTGAAAGACGGTACTGGCGCAGTCATACCCCATCGATTCCCGGATGGTTCTGAAAACACAATAGCTCACGTATCCAGGACGCTAACGGAAGAAAAAAAGAATTAGGGGTAAAGCGTAAGGGAAGCAGTGACAATTATATTCGTGGTAAAGAAATTTCACAAAACGCTGTATGGATGTCACTTTAACCTGCTGACCGATGACAAGCCGCTGCTTGTAGTATTCGAATCCAAGAAAGGCTTTCCAGTGTGTACAGCAAACCACCCCCAGTGCTGGGCAATTATGCTCCTTGGCTGCGATTTTACCACCAAGTACCAATCAACAACCAGCATCGGGCAAGCGGCTATTTCGAAGGATTATGAGGTGAAACACGTTGCAGCAGGAGTAACAAAGAACCTTCACGTAACTGCGTTCATGAACAGGCAGTCGTAAGACGAGATCCAATGCTGCGAAATCATCAGTGTTATTTTCGCAATGAATGGCCTCAGAATCGTATTGATGGTGAGAGGAAGCAGTATTTCTAGCGAAGAGACTGTCTTTCTATCATCAGTTTCTGTATCT
The DNA here is from genome assembly GCA_013368495.1 of Paragonimus heterotremus. NCBI lineage: Eukaryota > Metazoa > Platyhelminthes > Trematoda > Plagiorchiida > Troglotrematidae > Paragonimus > Paragonimus heterotremus. The sequence continues at coordinate 5,233 of LUCH01018457.1, forward strand.
TGTCCATTGAACGTGTAATCGCCCCGTCTGGTCTCAGAACACGGGTGATGCAGCAATTTCACCGCCTCACAGGACTCAACTGGATTTCGACACCGAGCAACTTTGCAAAGCCAGTTCTGTTTGTGCAGCGGCTGCCAACTCTTCAGTGTAATCTGAATTACAATCGTGTTCAATGTCTGAGAAGCTGTGGATTCTCGCCGGAAAAATGAACGGTCAAAACGTCCTGGTTATTGTCGGTGCATACGGCAAACGGTTAGAAGTTTGTCTGATGAAAACAAAATCGGTAACCCCAACGATGCGGAAGATCAGTCAAATATTCGGCCATTTCAGAGTACCTGAAGCAACCGTATCAGACAACGGAAATCAGTATAACTTCAGCTCATTCGTGGACTTCGGTAAGCGGAATAGCGTTAACCACACACAGTCACCGCCTTACCATTCACAAACGAATGACCGGATCGAACAGTTTGTGAACACGTTCAAAAGAGCCCTTCAAAAAGCGAAAGAGGAGGGACATGACTAATATTCCCGAAACCTTCCTTCTCATTTATCGGACGACCCCCAATCGACAGGTGAAGGAAGGGAAATCTCCAGCTGAAGCTCTAATGGAGCGCAGACTAAGAACAAGGAGTGGTTCACTACATCCTTCGAAGCCACCGGCGCTTAACAGGAATTTTCTGATGAGACGGCAGTTTAACAGCAAGCATACAGTAGACACGGAGCCCGTTTGCTTTGAGGTTAGTTAACCGCTATTGACCAAGGACTACTGCGCGATAGAGATTGCATGGACACCGTGGCGAATTCGAAGCCGTTAAGGGACAGCAGCTATATGAAAGTCAAGCTGGGTCACATACCACAATCAGACCAAATTGTCTGCAGAACAAACGGGTCATTCAGAAAATCGAAGACTACAACCGGAAAAACAACTGGACAACGGCAAAGATCAAAAGATACGCCACATACAGGATGTTAAGGTCCAGATGAGGTCACCTAACACAACCAACAGCCCGGCGATCAAGCCTTACCAGCATCATTGTAATTCCTCTCAGAGTTCATTTTTGTTCAAGTATATACGATCAACAAGCTTGAAAAAGAGATGTTAGGAGGCGTGTCATTTAACGAAGCAGGTGAAACAAATCGCGCAATACCCATCGATTCAGTTTCTGGCGGACTGATCACCACCAATATCATAATCAGCATCATTATCACAACGACCTTGGGCCTTACCAGAAAATAATGTGGCTCTGGCCGCCGCTCACTTCAGTCAAATTGTAGTCGTAAGATCGAACGCCTGTACGCTATCCAAACTGTAATATGGTTCGTTCTAACACCCTAATTGCCATATATGACCGCCCCGTCTGATTTGCTCTGTGTCTTGTTTGTCGTCTATGGTGATTGATTTGCCATATATATCAAGAACTCTTGTGATCTAGTTTTCAGGCGTTTTTTTTCAATAAACGGTGTTAACACGTCTTTTTCCTCTTCAGTTTAAGCCGAACAAGTGAGCGTGTAATAAAAGTGATCCAACAGAAATCACTGGTGGGCCTATCCGTAAACTGCGGCGACGATAAGAACACAGGGCTAAAAGCTCCTAAATGCGATTCAACTGGCCACTTGCGACGCTGGTGACGCTTTTGAGCACCCCATGTGTTCATTGTTCTGATGTCGTTTCTCCGACTTCGGATGAAGAAGTTTTGCTTGAGATCAAATTGCTGAAATGTTACAAGGCAATCGCCCCCAGAAGAGCTCCTTTACGCCTTTTTAGAGATCGAAACCAAACCCTGGTCAAAAAACTAACGGCTCCGTTCCAAAAACTCTAAGGCAGTTAGTCTCAATGGTTGAGTGTTGGCAAACATCACCCCCATTTTCAAAAGGGGCCTAAGTAATTCGTGTACAAACCACCGGGGATTATCCCAATTCTTGAAGCGTCAAAGTTGCTTGCGGCTATTGTGCCGTACAGACTAAGCGTAACGTGTGAACAACATATCCACAATCAGCAACCTGGGTTTTACTCTAGCAGTGGCTGCATTAACTAAACCTTCACATTCCACTATCCATAAAGGAGGCAGGCGACTGCTGCCTCCTTGTACACCCAAGGATCCCTAAATTCACTTAAGAGAACTGCATCCCATGACTGTCTAGTAAGAAAGTGTGTGCCTGAAAAGTACACCAAAATTCTATCAAACATCGAGACGGTTTCGAGCTTATGGCAGTTCACCGTTGACCTCTGGAGTCTCAAAGGAGGTACGCGGGGTTAAACAGGCCTCATCTATTAAACCTTGCAGTAGACGAGACTTTAGAGTGCGATCTGAGTGATTGTGAAAATGAGATGGAAATGTTCCAAGGCACTCGACTTCGAAACTTAAAGTGTGCGGACGATGTTGTTGATCGGTTAGGGTTCGCAGGAAGCTCACAATGTCTCATACAGATCAGAGGTTTCAGTTCGTTAGTTTGGCATGACCTCTGTACCTTCTAAATGAAAAGTACTGTTGCAAGATTGTCAAGACTCAGCACCTGCTGTTATTCCAGGAAGTAAGCCATTTGGAAGAGTCGAAAAATACATTTACCTTGGGGGCTGCACTGGTGCTCGTGAAATATCAGATGAAATCACGAATCGTATTTGTAGGACTGAGATGCGGTTTGCCAACTTACACTATCTTCGACACCGTATGTTTCCAGTTTTCCTGTAAAAGATCGAGTGCACAATGCCACTGTACCAGCAGTCACACTGTACAACTGTGAGACTGGAATCATTAGCGCAAAAGATTGTCAGTGTCCGTTTTTTGACAATGCGTTTCTTACAAGCATCAGCAGAGTGGCGGTGGGGGGAAACGACCAACACTGGTGAAGCTCGCCGACATGCAGCCGGGGTTAACAAATGATATCGACCACTGAGCATATTAATCCCTTCTCACAGACTTCGTTGGTTTAGACATATCCTACGAATGTTGACTCATAACGGACCTTGGTTGAGAGCGATCAGTTGGGATGAAATCAGCATGATGATGATCACCACGAAACCTATGACGCTGAGGACTGTTCAACGGATCGTCTCTGTCTTCCTGGATGATGTCTAGAAGACAGTGAACACGTTTAGCTGATGACGCTATTTGGGTAGGTAAAATGTAGAAAGAATGGAAAGATAACGTTAAGTCGGTATGCTGAAGTACATTACGAGGCCAATTTTGCTTTCCATTCTTCGCCTAATCAGACGGCATCTCCAAACAAACGTGCTTGTTGTCCTTTGGATATCAGCAAGAAAGACGAAAACGATCCACTGAAACTAGTTTGAATGCTAATGTTTTCATACCCCGAACCCAGTCAGTAGGATCTTGAATTGTTGAAAAGTGCCAAATTGGTCTACGCTAAAGAGAGACAGGGACGTTTCTGTCAAGTGGTTTCCAACGCATCATACACACAGATTACGGCGCAATGCAAGTGTAACTACGTAACACACAGTGAACTTTGGGTTTCCAAAATGCATGTAAATATAGCCTCCGAAAGCCTCCATGATAACACGTTATTTGAGACAAGGATTTAGCGTTTAGGTCGATATCAATGTCACAACTAATGTTAAAATTTCAAACACCTGATGAATAAAAAAAACAATTGGAGAAGAGGCAGTTTCCTAATACCGCCGTCGAAGATATAATTTTTAGCTGAGAAACGCAAGTCGAAAATGATGATTGTTCCCTGCGTTGTAAGAACCTGGAAAACCTTATTAAAGTAGCCTATGATGTTACAACGTGTATACCTCTAACCTATGTTACGCGAACGCCAAAACGTTGTAGCTAGTACGATACGATATACCTAAATAAGATAATAAGGTGGCAGATGAGTGTATGATACATGATTTGTCTGAAACAGCAAAGGTGAGGCGAAATGAGTGATAATTGTACTTAGTTCCACCAAAAGAATTTCATCCATACCGTCTTGTATTAATCACAAGCGAGTAACACTACTTGGCCATGTATATCCAGACAAGATGAGGATAGTCGAGAGAGTAAAAACAGAAACGGTGTAAAAAAAACACAACACCGTACTGAATATTTATCGGTGAAGCATGTGAAATCACGGTGAATATCCAAAAACACATAACATGCTCATAACGAGTGCTGTACAGTCGACAATGAAACGTTCGTGGTTTTGAAACTTTTTAACAAACTGATCTGGCCTTCGAAAACGGTTCAAGAAGAGAAACGAACAAATTTCGCCGCTGTAATAAAGAAGGCAGAGGAACAACCAGGATGTGTGAATAAGACTGCCACAAGGCGGCAGACCTCGATTTAATAACTCACCCGGATTGCTGAGTAAGCACGAACATTTGCTGAACTCCATCAAATACGACTTTTGGAAAACTGACAACAGTGTTGAGCAGCTCTGTGTTCCCTTGATACAGCTCCTGAAAATGGCGAATAGACATTTCGCTTGATTGATGATACGAAGATAGTGCCTCAGATTTTTCTTCATCACTTAGGGCTCGCCGAGTCAATTGAGCCAATTCTTCTATGCAAAGACCTTGGGAAATAATATGCTTTCGAAAAAAAGATACCGATTATAGCTATTCCTTCACTGAACAGTCGAGTGAGTCTTGATGCATAATGTTCCACTTTTATTGATGGAAGATTAAGCTTTCGTAGCACTTTGAGGGATTCGGTGAAACTTTTTCGCAAATACAATATTTTCCCCTGTAAAATCAAGCCTTCTAACTTGTACTGGTCATCTGGTGTTTTGATCGCCTCATGTAGACAGCGGTCAGCATACTCAATGTCTTCATCCGTTAAGTAGTTTTGATCATAGTTTTCAAGCTTGCTCTCGCACAAAGTGAGAAAATACAAGTATGCTGTGATGTCAAAAACCCGTAATTTGAACGTGAAACTTACACAAGCTGGAATCATTTTTATAGATGGAAATATGCTCAACTGCCTTATTCCAACACCCTTCACTTCTGAGCTTTTCCAGCTCGGCTTCAACTTTACTCTTTTTGGCTCTTATACCTCTGGGTGCCGACATCTGGAGGCCTTCGGACTAGTTTGGGTTAAAACAGGTTACACAACAGAACAATGTGAACCAGCAATACATAGACTACTTCACCGAAGTGAGAACGCGCCCATTGTGCTGCAACATGAAATGTAAGATAAATGTGTCATCGAAAACATACATACGCGGTGAATACAAATTTAAAAGTAGGTGTAGTACATAACTGTTGCGACTGACGGTCCAGTTTATAAACAATATGTCGGAAGAATCTTCGCCGATAAAAACATGACAGCGAGATAAAGAAACAGAAGCAGAACATGCACAAACAATGATAATCAAACATTTTATCATCAGATCGTCGGCTTTCTACACTTCGCACAGAAGAGGACCTGATCGCTCGAATAGGTGATCAGCATTGATACGAAACTCGTCGATCCGAAAATGAACTTCGGTTGAAGTTTTGTGTTGATAACAATTTGTTACTAACGCTCTAAGTTGAGAAGTATTACCTAGCAGCCCCTATCGTCGGGCGATCCCTGAACAGGATGGCAATACACCTGTCAGCAATTGTTAGCACAAATCTATATGGAGCACCCGAACGAACTCCGATTACTCGGTTGTATAAAAAAACACAGGCCTTGCGCTTTGATCATACATCACTTCGTTGTCACGCTTGCCACTTTACTTAACAATCATGTTAAAGATAGCAACTTGTTGAGACATAAGCTCTCGATACCAATCAGAAAGTGTTGGTCTCTGATCTAAGAGTTCTACCATCAAGCGGCGTAAGGGAACATAAGAGTATACACCGACGTGTGTTGCATACACGTGGTACTGTTTCGTATGATACAATTGCTCGTTTGATTGTCAACTGCTGGGTATATGTGTGATCCTTTCAATCCCTAGATGATCGCTGAAAAATTCCAGCAGAAAGAAAGTATAATTCAGTTTTTTTAAAAACAATGCATGTCACAGTCGAAAAATACCAAGGAAGGGGTCACAACACCTGGTGTACAAGGCGTACAATCGACGTGAAAAGCTGCTGGAACCGGGTAACCTGTAAAGCTTTTCGACCTTGTTCGAGAAACTGGCAGTACGAAGCCACATGTAAATGAGACAGCTGCTTAGAACGTTCAGCGACGCTAGACGGTTGCTGACACTCACGCCGAGTAGATGCTCAGCTGATCATAAGAGTCATTGAGTACGACTTTTGGTAAATCCAGTGCCCTTTGGCAGGTGGATATTTTTCAGCTAACCAAAACTGACGACCCGACTGAGACCAGGCTGCTAAGACGTGAAAAGGCACTGGCTCAAGGTGAACTTCAGGGTTATGGACTAGGTCCAAGTTTGGGAGTTGACAACATTGTTCACAAGCGCTGAATTAATGGTCATTCCGAAAAATTAGATTACATCATCATCATACACAGCAATACATCAGTGGTTCATATTGAGGCTTAACTGCCACACAACCACGAAGAAAAAGCAAATCCTGTATATGAAGAGAGAAGAAAAAAGGGAAAGAGTAGGGGACCTAACCGCTAAAAATAGCTACGTCTATATTCAAATATACAACATCAAGGCGCCTACATCTTACAGTTTTCATTGTCATTATTCCCTAGGAATGCATAGAAAAACTGTGGGGTAAACACCAAAAGGCCAGTCTGGTTCACAACGTGTGAAGGCTGTTTGTAGCCAGCGTCCTTTGTAAACCAAAAATAGCACGCGATTCGCGGGTCCAGTGTAGTGCAGGCTGTGGCCGCTGGATGATGTTAGACACCGTAACACCCAATATAGAAGACCCATAATCGTTGTCTTCTAGGCTATCAGGAGGGTCTTTGATTCAGTTGACATCGCTGTATTTCGTGACAGTCTACAAAAGAAGGACGTCAATATACTCAGAGAAATCTACGGTTAAAACCCGGATCGGAGGAGCGTTGATGGCGGTGTTGCCGACCGCCAGTATGGTATGTAAAGTTCCCGAGTCCCTTTTTTCAATCTATTTTGTAATGGACTACAATGCTAAGAACTTCAATGAAAACAGGGAAGTGATAATGCTGCGAAACACACGACTTGGCGTATATATAAAGCATCGTATTAATGTATAATGATTCAAGGAAAATTCAGAACATCCTGAAGAGATGGAAAGTCCAAAATAATTCATTTTCTTAATGAACTTGAACACAATGGGAAGACGCAAACCATGCGATGTTCTCTAGAGTAATGCTCTGTACAATCGGATCACGTACAAACTTGTAACGAAGTTTAAAGATCGGAAAAATCAAACAGGGCGGAAGTTATGGTTCAAGGGATAACACAGAAACCGACACAAAAACAAAAATACGGGGATACACACAACCAAAAACGTCACATGATTTACCTCTTCCCATTGTCTTACTAAAGATAAGAAGTTACCATTCGTCAGCTTGGTATGATCCTTTCATCTAGAGAACACAGATTGTTATGTTGTTTTTAGATGTCCGCATCTACGTGCCCTTGTTAGTGAACGGTAAGAGTTAAGCTCAAAGTTCATTTATCACGGGAGTCATTTCAGCTCTGGTGAGAAGTCTGATGAAACCATGAAAAGTGAAGCTAAAGCCTGAGTGGCGTTTTCTAACGTATGGGACTTGTAACCTGGGCATCAGTTTCTGAACAGGATATATACAGATTGTCTTTCTTCAACCGTCGATGTCTTCATCATTTGAAAGAGATCATTCACTTCTGATACCGACCTCTTCGCCATCTTTGAAAACATAAAGAGCCCAAAGGCCACTTCTACTTCTAAGTCTGGAATTCAATAAGTGACCATTCGGGTCCTCATGTCAATATGGTTCGGCTGAGACCAGACAAACAATTTCTCATCTTCAGTACATACTTTGAGTCGATACGACCGCCAACTGATCGGCGAAACATACATCTCAAGTATGACCACTTCACTTATACTAACTTGATGGTCAACACAACCAAAACTCGGAGGAAACAGCATTCTGATATTTCTAAATAAACAGGTTCGTTGTCTTTTCCTGCAGCAAGCAATGTCCGGTGCGATAAACGTCCGCATGTTAATACAGAGTACGTGACAACCATTGCAAATTATGCAACCAGATTAGTTGAATAATTGACCACACATTCAAAGTGTTTAGAGGTAGGCACGTGCGAATGGCCGCATTGTCCATGCCACCATTCAACTTGATATAAGTTAACTGGTGGAGTAAATAGTGGTCGAACACGGTAGATCTATTACTATCTTCATTGCCGACGGAACGTGCTTCCGAACCATAATCCGAAACCAAGCGCGCGCGCACGCGTCGTAAAACAGATGGGTGCTTTTTGACGCAGGAGTGAACAACGTTGCCGAATGTTCCACGCGCCGTCGCTGTCCTCGTGGACACCTCGTCGACAATACTGCCAGTCGAAGAGAGGACACTGTTTAGGTAAGTACAGCGATCGACAGTCCCCAGCGGTCTGTCTGCAATAACAAAGACATTTATACAAGTGTTGGTACCTGCCAACACTTTGTATCTCGAGGGTAAAAATTGCATATCATACAGACCAGCCACGCCAGTTAACCGGATCGAGCATGTTATGAAGACTCTGAAGAACTGGGTAAAGTAATGTAGTCGGCATGCTTAATATCAGCCCGGCAGAAGCATCATCTCAAAATCTACGGAACATACGAAGAATCATCCATCACATACATACATACCCATACAAACTACTCGTGTACAAATTGTCAAAATCACACATTCCGCGCAGGTTACGTCGTCTACTGGATGAACGTTCCCATTTATTCGCGAAGCATAAGCTTACAGGAGATACGGAGGACCTACGCGCGTTTCACATCGTTCGAAATAGGTGTAGACAGGAAATCCGTGAGCACACCAAACGCGTGCAAGAAAAGGT
>LUCH01018458.1:0-14086 GCA_013368495.1 Paragonimus heterotremus
GATGCGTGACAAGTTTGAGGCAGTACTACGAACCCGAAATCAGTTTCTACTATCATAGGTTCTGCACCAATGTGTCGGTCAATTTGAGGTGAATATTCTTGAACCGTACTTGCTGCTGTTTGTAGAGAGTCGGCTACTGGTTGAAAGTAGGTGAGGTCGTGAGCTCTTCCGTGGTCGGTTGGTGTAAACGCTGGAAAAATGCGACAAAACGAAACACTGTTCCACCGACCTCGAAATGCCCCTCGTGAAATACACGAAACAGTAAGCTTTGGTCCCGTAGATGTCCACGACTGATCCAGCTAGTTGCCCATGAATCGAATTAGCATGTGAGAGCAATGTTCAAACCTTTTCGCAGTTAAGGCTGTAAAACTAGAAAGAATGCATACTTATCTGTCTGTATTTCTGGATCGGAAGTTTGAGGGATAGTTGTGGAAAATGATAGGTCAGTTCATCTAACAACCAACAAAAGTGACTGAGCAGAAGACGAGTAGTTTAACTTAGTGAAGTTCATTTTTGTATTTGTCCTTGGATTGTTTTTATAGTTCCACTAAGAAAGTTACATTTTCCGAAATGGGCTTACTGTTCTGTAAAATGTAACCATCGGCTGTAATTAACATGCCTTTGCTTATAGTAATGATCATTCCAATTCTAGACCTAATCGACCTAAGAATCTTTGAGCAGTTTGAATTTGAGCGGATTGTAATGAAATATTTGAAGTGCACGCTAACAATGTTCAGATTGACGCAAACAGTCACGCGTGCCTACGCCATAAACACGGAAAATCTATCCTTCTCCAGTTTGTCAGTTTTAATAGGTTGTTCCAGTTTATCTAATAAATCAAAATTTATAGCATATTCTCTCATTGACGTTGACGAGCACTTTCCTCTACTATGTAGAAATGGCCAGAAATATATTGCTCGAATATATCGTTAATATTCTGATAAGGAAACCAATGGAAATATGGCATATGTTACAATCATCAGTGGTATAAAGACTGAATTCTGTGACATTTGATGTTTAGAGTGCTCGAACATCGTGCTGTTTGAACGCAACCGTCAATATTCAGCATCATTGAAACGTTTACTTTTATATGAAACAGATTATGTTGGATGTGTTGCAGGTCGAATTCGTGGTGTTGTCCCAGTGTTTCATCTATCTTTTTATCCAAGAGATGATATTTGATGTTGTATTCACCTGAAGCCATGATGAATTCTCCGTGTGATCCACTGAACATGTTACCGAAATATCATATTAGGTATAATAATTGAGTTGACGCAGTTGCTAACCTGTTGATTAATACATTGCAAGGCTTGAGTTATTCCTGACCAGCTTGTCTCTCTTTGAACTGGGACAGTATTCGTTAGTCTTGCGATGTTCGTTTCTGGTGTTCGATGTTTTCGTTTGCATCAGATTATACTAATTTCATGTGCACTTTGTTGGAACAACATTGGTTCTCCCTAAATCTGACCGCGGTCTCTTGAAATTTGACCTAAAAAGTCATATCAAACAACCCTTCATATAAGTCATATAAACGTATATGCACGACTGTCACAACTACCAATAATGCATACTAGAATACTTTGTGTTGAGTAAGTCTGATCAACGTTCGTTGATTTATGTTGCATGTCTGTGTAATTGTACAAACCATTGGCACTGAGAAAATATTCTCAATATTATGATTTCGCTTTCAAAGTTTAATCAGTTTATTGATACTCATAAGATAAATAGGGCTGGAGTTAATCTACTGCGTGAAATGAGGGAATTCATCAAATGAATCTCTAAACATTGCACATTCCACTGCCCCCATTATTAAGGCATATTTGTTGGGATTAGGAAGTTGGTATTTCTCTGAAAAGAACGTCGTTATTGGTATGTAACGACAACACTTTCCCCATCACATATTATGTGGTGTAGCCGTGTGTAACTTACAGACATGATATTTCGGTTGTGTTTAAGATGATGTTATTGGATCACAAACATTGCAGCTATCCCATTATAACGCAGTCAATAGTTGGAATGCTAACCGCTTAAATGGAGACCATAGATTTACGCAACACTGGTTTCACAATGATGCTGAATACTTTATCTTTGCTGAGATCAAAATTTCAAGCATAATGTGAATGTGTCCTATGATATAGTTACCTTTGGACTAGGAATTGTCTACATATAAGAATACATGATAAAGTGTTGTATTCGATGAAACATTAAATTGCGGTGGAAGCCGCTACAACGGCTATGGACTTTTTAAGATCAGTTGAGGTTTACATGAAAAATGAATGGAAAACTTTAACCGTGCGTATCACCCATCTTTCTCGATGTTGTTACCAACATTAATGGAATTACAAACGTGCTACTTGTAAATAGCGAGTAGAGAAGAATAAGTCAGTAACTTTTACATCTTGACTTCCCGTCAGCAGTCGATCTTATCCGTTCAGCGGCAAACTGCAAAACCAGAATATATTGAAAGAGCTCTGTTCATTACGTGAATATATAGCCATATTGTACGAGTGATTTGTCCGCGTTTACAAATAAGGAATCCAAACTTGCAGTGACCAAACAACTCGGCAGGTAGGAAAATTTGAAATACGTTATGCACGAATGCCAAAATATACTTATCTCAGGATGAAAACAGGCTGGATTTGTGCAATGATCCACCTGAGTGGACAGATAAATGAGTAGTAAAGAAATGGAACGGGAAGACAGGTAATTGCACGACTATCTATTTCAATACATGAAGGCATGTTTAAAGAGATACCAATCACCGCGTTCATCCGAACGTATATTTTGTAGGATATGAAACAGTTGTAGCAAATGGTAGTTATGTGTCCGTACACTTTTCCTCACCGCTTTACAAATGGGTAGCTAATCTGTTTCTGACTAAAATGTATGAAACTTGGCACAATGTATTTTCAAAGAACGTCTACATTATGTTTCACACATGTACTCATATTGCGTTGTGTTCATCCAATTATGCGATATCCTGTTAGTTGTCATGACGCAGGGAATCACATCTTATAATTAATAGTTTTAACAGGAACAATCATTTTACGTTATGTTTGCATATTCAGAACAGGTGACTCAATAAGGCCAGTGGCAGCTTATGGTTTCTCACACTCCAGCAAATCGTTCAACTTGATAGAACACGGATCATGTTACCTTTACTGGCCTGAACAACTATAATGCGCGTTTCTTCTATCTTGCGTCCCAATTCGACCAGTTAAACTGTCAAAGGTAAAGGTGACTAATCGCTCGCTTAACGAACTAATTAAGCCGGATGATGGTGGACAGTGGCACGCTTACGTGGTCGGACATTTGCAACAAGTCACATATGTGTATACATTAACTAGAGCAAACTGTTCGCGTGGTTGATGTGAGTTCATATCAGCAGAGCCCATTGGTTTTTCATACATTCACAAACTTCCATGTTGTATAGATACACATCGACTGAAGTTTTCTTGCTTTTAGTCAGATTTGGCGTTTGTTACATGCACAACGAGTCTAACAAGACTAGCAATTGCATGCTTACTAAGTTTATCACTGATTGCTGTGATATTAGGCTAACTGCCGTTCATTTGTGTTCTGTATGTGCTAGTTAATGATGATATGTAGTATTCAAGTATTGTCACCGTGGACGTCAACAGAACATATCGTTCGCTATAGTATGTGTAAGAATGAGAGGTTGCCTCAAATTGAAATTTAAAGCAAGTAATATTATACAGTTTCACACTTGAGTGAAAATTTTACAACCGATTATTATCCGACTAACTAGAATGGACGTATTCCATATTTCTGCCAAACATATCGATATCACTCAAGTGAGCAGTACATCCAACGGACACAACGTTCAGTGTTGTGTCTTGTTTCGAAAGGGAGCCTACACCCTCTGTTTATGGACTGAGTCGAGGTAAGCTAATTGACAGGGCTTAACAATCTCATGTAATGTAAGTTGGAGAGACGGCACAGGGTAGTCTTATCGGTTAAAGTGCACAGTTCTGTTCGGTCAGTCTACGAAAAAAATCAGTCACGTGATTGTTCCGTAGGTCTCCGGAAAGGAACACTCAGCATTTAAACAACCAGATTTTATACAAACAAAATACATTAAAACAAGGTAATATCATATTTCTGGCACGCATGCTACAAATCTTCAAGGTTGATATGAACCGATGTCTTGGTGGGCACAACGGTGTAAGCATGCTCATGTTCGTGGGGACAGGCGGTTATGCAACTGTGCTCAATTGAATACGTGGATCTATATCCTAAAAATACTAACAGGGTGAATAGGGTGACAATTTGAGAACAAATATCCAGATGTTTAATGGAACTAAGCGCATTGAGTATACAGTGTGGATTGAGGCTACCTTCAAACAGCTACATATTGCACTTAAAGGAAGTTTGCAAGTTATAGTCAGAAACCTGTGAAAATATTATCTGCAACAGTCGCGCACTATTCAATGTACCAAACGAATGAGATTTATGAGTGTTTTAAATGACTTCAGATGCAAAGCATAAGGTAAAATTTTATCAGCTATGTTTCATCTCCCACGAACAGTTTATCCGGCATCGAATGTGAGGTATGTAATTGTGTTTGCCGTCGAGACGATTGATCCCCGGAACGTATAAGAAACAATGCGTGGTGCGTTTTAGTTGTTTCACTAAAAGTGAACGCATATCGTTACAGTGCTCAGGGACCAACAAAATTCCGGTAGAAGCCAGAACTCTTCACACACTGTATGGCATTTCACCCAATATATTGTCTTATCTAGGGCAAATATGCAGCGACAGACATAAATTTTCCGAATAAGTCCGACCTGTCGTGTACAACTGCTGCAAAAGTCACGCCAACGACCACTGGATCTCGATTTCCGAGAGATATCAAACCGCTTCCACTATCACCCGGTTAAACATGGAAGGAAAAGCAAATTTAAGCTCACATGACACTATCAATAATCGAATGCACGCTAACAGTTTTAGGGCAACTAATTTAGTGAATTCGCCCTCAGGGAGGTTGTGACTGGCTGTTTTAAACACTTTGTTAAATTGCCAGAAGATTCGGATAAAGCGTCCTAGTACCGTAGACTTACCTACAGGCTGGGATAGTTATATATATATATGTATAACTATTGAATGGACAGAGGGCAGAAGAGTATACGTAAATATATACACTGGAATCCAACATGATTCCACAAATACAATAATAAACGATTTAAATAGACAGTAACTTACGACCATGTTTACGAAAGTAAACAACAGTGGAGCGGAAACACGTGATAAATCGTGCAGTTAATTCGGGCGGTGAGATGTGTCACGCATCACCGTTACTCAGATAAACAAACATGGTACCATGCAGTAGGAAACGGCATATAATTAATGAAATCGGACACAGTTCATGTGTTTACGACTGATGTAGAGTGTATCGAAATGAAATAAATTTTGACGTATTAAATGACTAAGAATAAGTTTGAGTATTGCAAACAGACATGTCACATAAGTAGGGCAAATGTCAAATGTGAAATTGGATTTAACACACTTCATTAGTTAATACATAGGACTGAAGGACGTATATTTCGTAGGGTGAGGCTCGCTCAACGCTCATGAGACCTTATATTTCGTGAAAGATAGATGCTAAGACCAATCTTTATAAAGACTTCAACTATTTCAAATAACACACGATATATAATAGAATTTCAGCCCACTAGACGAAGAACTCTGTCCTCAGAAATATCCCGCACTGAAGTGAGTCGACTCGTTTGCATCCTGTGAGCCATAAGCAGATACACACTCTTGTTTTGTGCTAGTTTTCAACGCAAGTATTTCACCTCTGCTGGCCATCTCACCATCCGGAGACATACAGCCGAAACCAACAACGTAGTTGATGCTACCAACTTCAGGAATATTGTTTGAATTTTCGGCTGAAGGTAGATTAGCGATGGCGACATATGTGCCATCAATTGGTAGATGACCTCGAACCTTGATGAGTGCGATATCGTTGAACAAGCCACCTGTAGAGAGGAAAGTAGCGTATTGGGTAAATATACCATATGGATACCGGTGGTTGATCTATCGTTCGAAAATTCCAGGTACTAATCAGGATGTACATCATGTAAGAACTGGTTTGATAGTAAGGCACGACTGAACCGTCTATCCACAAACAGACTTATCGAACGTGCTACTTATAGAGCCTCCATAAAATTTCCGCAATTTTTTACTCCCACTACGTGTATTAATCTAAAACGACCAGAAGCACCGCCGGACAAGATTTCTGCGTGGTCAAATTTTAAACAAGTTTAACATTATCAGCTATTTATATATAAACAACAGTTAAATGAAATCGAGGAAGCACAATTTACAACACAATTTTGAACAGTTCGTTACACAATGATTATCTCGAACACATTGCATAGCATCATTTCAAGAACATGCTACAGTCTACGGATTCATATATAACGTTCCGTAGGACTAATGGTGCAAATTAAAACAACAATAGGTAAACACATTCTGGGGCCAAATCTGACATCATCCGTGATGTCTTGGCATGAATGCAAGGCCAATCACATAGATAGTACGGAGCGAAATGGTCGAGGAATACATTCCAGCTCAGGTAGGTAAAACGGTCATGGATGCCGAAATATATCATTCCGGCCAGAACGTAGCAAGTCGCAATGAGTCAGCGTCATTGATTACTCGAGTCATGTCAACACATCTAACTGATCTGAAATCTGGGAATACTATTCGAATGGTTTATGCAGCAAAGGTTACATAATTTTGCGGTTCGTGGGAGTGGTGTCATTTAGGAGATGGAAATGACCACCCAACGTAAAGGAAGACCTGCACCTCCGTGCTATATTGCTTTGGTAACTGAAGCGATTTAGAATGCATTCGCTCATTGATGTTTTTATTATTTTTGCTTCTTATTTCGTATTGAACATTCGATATAAAACAGCAGTAGAATATACCTGCTGTGATGCATTGTGATGAACTAGAGGAATGTGTTATCCGGAAAATTGTCCAACATTTACATTCGAAATATTGTTCCTATCCTCTGTTTGAATTATTATAAACTTCGTTATGCTGTGCCTTCATATTCATTCAATAATTGTGTTATTCTCCAATAAGTTGTATTTCATTTTTCAACCACAGTTGATGAACCGATATTCTGTATCCTGCTTGAAACACTACTGACAGCAGTGTAGTAGTAAAGTTTCAAAATTTGAATTTGTCCACTCAAGTATTTGCTAGTTTGGATGCATTACGACACGCTTCACGTGAAAATGTAATACCCGCCTCCCTTGATTAGAATAATTTCCGTGAAGTTTAGAGAATCAAATGAAATAATTTTGTAATTCAATTCATGGGTGCCAATATGTAACAGAATAATCGGCTGTTTGAGAAAAGTCAATTTAGTTAATACAAAGAAATTAGTTAATGTAGTCGCCAAACACTTGTGCAGTATGGTGAAAAAAGGAGGACATCACAATTTTTTCTTTGAGAAACGTGGCTATCCCGAAACATGTTTTGAATGAATGTCATTTGTAATCTGGTTCACAGGTACGACAATTTCATGAATAATCGTCGTTTGCTTGGTACAAACAATTTGGAGAATTCCCATTTCAGCACTCACAGAATTGTCCATCCTATCACCAGCCTAAAAAAAGGTTGAGAAAACGCTGCCTCGCTTTGTATTTTTTAGTGTTAGTGAGTACTCTTGTCAGTCATGCGGTACTGTTGAAATGCCCGGTTTAATCATGAGAAGAAATGCTTGGAAAACAAGCTCGTTTTCAGTGTTTCATCTTCAGGCCAAACACAACACATTTATATGGGTTCGATGGAGGTGGTAAATAACGTATCACTGAAGCAAAAGATGTCAGTCAACAGTTTACGTCTGGTTTGAGTCATGAGACTTAGTTACTTAACATTGACCACGTGAGTTGTATGAAATCTGCGGGAGATACGTCACGTCTATGCAATCATTCTATTCTGGGTTTGCGTACACAGCCATGGAAGGTTTAACGTTTTGACTAGCCGTTTTTGAGCGCACAGTGATGGTGAGTACAGCTGGATTGCGATGGTCTCTGCAATTGATAGTATACGACCTTTGACCTGTTTCAATTGTATCCCACATGTTCGATAGATTGGCTTGAACGATCCTGTCTGATTGATCAGATGGTTCGACTCGATCAAGTTCGTTGCGACCGCAGACGAGCAGGGACCTATCGATCCTTGCGTCAGCCACACTGGTTGGTGCTCCCGAATGCGTTCGGATAATCGCCGTGTTGTGCAGCCTATGTAGCTTGTTCCACAGGAACAAACAAAACGGTAAACACAAAAGGAGACGGCATCAACAGGCAATATATTTTTCAGCTAAAGGCGCAATACTGGTGTGGAGGTATACTGCTCTTAGATAAAGTTGCTTATGAAGTATTATCTCTAGGACCGAAATTCTGTTGTCTTAAGAATAGATTCAGGCAGTTGGACTTAGAAACTCTATTTGAAAACCTTTATGATCAATTGAGTTATCTCCAACCATCATCAGTTGTTAATGTTGAGATGCTCAAAGTAACCTTAGTTCAGTCTTGTTATCAGTATCTGACCCGAAAATCAATGACTAGAAACTTACTGACTAGGAAGCACTTATCTTCACTGAAATCTCTATGACAGAGTGAGAATATAACAATCTCCAGACCTGACAAAGACATATTCATAAGAATGTGCTAGTAAGCACTAAGATAGATAAACCACAAACTGCAGACAAAAAGTCTATTTACATTTCCTTGCCCTTCATGGGTGATGGTGTCGTTGGAACCGTGACGAAGAAGCTTTATGTAGCCAGCAATAAAACGTATTTCGCAGCCCAACTACGCGTTCAGTATACCTCCACACCAGTATTGCGCCTTTAGCTGAAAAATATATTGCCTGTTGATGCCGTCTCCTTTTGTGTTTACCGTTTTGTTTGTTCCTGTGGAACAAGCTACATAGGCTGCACAACACGGCGATTATCCGAACGCATTCGGGAGCACCAACCAGTGTGGCTGACGCAAGGATCGATAGGTCCCTGCTCGTCTGCGGTCGCAACGAACTTGATCGAGTCGAACCATCTGATCAATCAGACAGGATCGTTCAAGCCAATCTATCGAACATGTGGGATACAATTGAAACAGGTCAAAGGTCGTATACTATCAATTGCAGAGACCATCGCAATCCAGCTGTACTCACCATCACTGTGCGCTCAAAAACGGCTAGTCAAAACGTTAAACCTTCCATGGCTGTGTACGCAAACCCAGAATAGAATGATTGCATAGACGTGACGTATCTCCCGCAGATTTCATACAACTCACGTGGTCAATGTTAAGTAACTAAGTCTCCGTGATTACCAGTTGTTCCAAGTCAGACCGTGAAAAGTAAACAACGTTGGAAAAACGTAAGGAATGTTCATTACTACTTCAGTCCAGCTTACACTAGTTCTGTGAGGTATTCTGTACTCCATAGCGACAGACACTGTGTGACTGATGACTATGATATATATAAAGATAAATGCGCTAGAGAGATTATCCCTTTTAAAGACCCACAAGTTAGGAAGCAATTTGATGTTAACGACTCTTGAACAATTAACTCTATATAGTTCACTGATGGATGCACATGTCAGCTACAGCTGCAGCCAATATGTCATGATATCGTTTAACTTTGAGAGACGAAGGTAATCGTTTACCACAGAATTGGTCTGTAGTAGATAACCTAGACAGAAATGTATGAATGCGGAATAAAAATAATCCTCAAGATATTACGAACGTTCCGTAGAGAGTATAGGTAGTAGTAATTACTCCAGAGAGAAACAAATGTAGAGGAAACTCCAATTTTCAGTAAGTATAATTATGGCGAAATTTCATATGTTCGACACACGCTCTTGTACTCAGTCTGATCCCACATACCACAAAGTTGTGCTGAACTAACAACACCAATTCTGAATTCAAGTAATTGAACACAAAGCAGAAAATCCCCACTTTAATGCGTCAGATGTTTTCTATGCATAATTTGAATAATTCGATTTAACTCCCAGAAACTTCAGAATAAATGTAGACGATTTACGATGCCACTGGAACCATGACGGTTTGATCGGTCATGGTGTGAGTGGTTGGACATGGCAACTTCAACGCCTAAACAAAGCACTTTTGGTGTAGGCTGAGCATGTTGATTCATGCTGAACAGACCACTAGTTGGAAATGAATTAAATAATTTTGTCATCCAATACACATTCACGTTGTCACACTGGATATGACGGAAATTTATACTTTCTCGTAAACAGAATAAGCGTTTACCCTTGAACTACTTTTTCACAAATAAATTGCCGTTTTAAAGGTACCAAGTGTTGACAACCAACAGCCAGCGGAGAGTAACCGCACAGTCTTCGATATCGGAGAATAGGATGCGAAATTTAACAGGAAGCATTATATCCCATGTGACTAGCAATGATTTCTGGTAAAGATATCCACAAAAAACACGTCCATATTTTCGGCTTCACTTGGTTTTAACTCAAAAAATAGAACTAAGGCTCAGCGTTGTACAGTACTTTCACAGTACCTCACCGAAATACTCCAACACCCGTACAGACTATCAGTTCACTTGCCATCAGACCAACAAGAATAACGATCGCCTTATAAATGTTTATCATAAAGAATGGCTAACCTAAATCAAGACGATCAATGCGTGTAAACTCACTCGAAACGCGAGGGCAACAGAACGCGTGAATTGAACTCAGATTTCGTTAAATGTACGTCATGGCACGACGACAGGTGAAACATATCAACTGCGAAGGTTACTGTTGTGACAAACGTAACACGTAACGTAGCAAACTGGGATTCATTATCAGAAGTTTCAAACGTGTACAATAATGCTTAGTATTCGGAATAATAGCACTATCTACTTGATATGTGTTAAGGTCCGCTGAATCACGAATTCGATGTCAATGGCACTGGGTATGCGAATGCTCATTACATATCAGTTTTCACATAACCGTTGCAATTTTGCGACCTGCTGGCACTTCGTCCACATCACGTGGTAACGGATGAGATCGGTAGTTATTTTTCCCATAGATCCTGATATAAATGGATGGCTGTTTTCTCACTGCATTACTGCACACATATTTTTTGTGAAGAATGGATGAACGTACGATAGGTAGTTATATGTAGGTATGTATATATATGACGGTGCGACATTTGATGATTTTGACCCTGTCGCTAGCGTAGAGAAGGTTTGGGAGCTAGTTCCAGCTTGAGCCCTATTTAGTTTATAGTTGACTGCCATGCCACCGTTTGCTTTCCAGGACAAGGCGGGGGACGGCATTGAGTTTGAGTACCGGATGGATGGATGCTTGCTAAATATCCAACGTTTCTGCGCCCCAGCGCGATTACACATCTCAACAATGCGCACGCTTTCGTCCACAGTTGAGAGCGCTTTTTTTTGCATTGATTGACGACCTGGCGACGGCATTCCCGTTTGCGGCATACAAGTTCGGACTGAACATAAATACAGGAAGTCTGTTTTTTTCTTCCAGCCTTCTCCTGGCAGACAGAAGTTGTTTGTGCTAATTCACCTCAAATACGCGCCAATGAAAGCGTTGTCAGCAGCTGAAGACGAAAGCGCACCATACGAAAGAGATCTATCAGTGCCAGAGGTCGTAGTGACATGACTATATGGCGTTGCGACCGCGGCTACGTTAACCGCCTTGGGTTAGTAGTGCACCGACGGCGAAGAGACGACGAGTAAGTTAGGCTCAGGTAAGATATATCCCTACATCCATTCTACTTTTGCTAATGATTGGTTCGACCAACACCATGGTCGTTTGACAACTTTTCCGCTTTTTTCCAGAAACATGGGTGTTTGCGGTCTTCAAGCCATTTTTTTCTTGTATTGTGTGTATTTGTTGGAACAAAAGATGTTTTCTGGCAGACTGACTAGATAAACACAGCAAATACCACCAATGAATTCACTGTTTTTACCGTTTCTCAAATCCGTGTAATGGAAATTACACTGAACATACTGAACCAGAAAGTGGTTAAATGCACTGCTGTATATTAAAATACAAAGAGCATGTTTGAAAAGTTGCGAATAGGTCTGCTAATTAGAAAGCAATATATGTTGTTGTTTCACTTTAAACTGTTGGGGGAATATCGTTGATCACCTCGTCAGACTATTTAGTAAAGTAACGTTTATACGTGCAAATTTGTTTGCACGCCATTTGTCGTACATAATATGCAAGTTCGTCTACTCTCTGAGCACTTCAAACTAGCGTTGTGATCGAAGAACGAGGATGGCACAAGGGTTGTTTATTCGACAAAGCAATACACGGGTTAAGCATGTAAACCAAACCTGTCACAAAACCGCTCATTTGCACGCAGTATTCGGCCTCAGACAGCCTCGGCTACCACAGATGTCAGTGCTCAGTTCCATTGAGTAGCAGAGACCGTTATATGTGATGCTACACTTTGATGATTCTTCCTGCAGTCTTCTTGTGGCTTATACGATGTCAAAATTGTGCCCCGCACCTGCTACTGAATTGCCGCGGTATCAGTAGTATTATACGATCGCTCAACTTCACTGCACTCCTTCGCCCGCAAGGATTGTTCCAACTGCAGTAAAAGCCGTTCAGGTTTTCTTCGCTCTCTTGACGATCTGCGTACTGGCTCCGGGGACGTCGGTACTCCTTGCATGCACTCGCTTCTGCTCGGGGTGTCCTACCATTTGAGAAGCTGGCTTCCCTGCACTCGATGTTGATTCATATCATTCTTGATCAGATACACTGGACCGCGGCGATCCAGTACCACATAAGGTCCTCTCCACCTCGCCGGGAACTTCCGCGAGCCGGGTCCTGTTGCGTCTGGACTCCGCATGTCTCTGTATTTAATCTTCGAACCAATTTCAAACACGGCACTTCGGTCCGACAACCTTGCAGTTGACTGCTCCTTAGAAACTTCTTATGCGTTCGTCAAGTTTTGGTTGGCTACTGTTCGAGCTTCTGTTAATCCACGCATTCTCATCCGCTTGTCTCCAAATAAGCCAATCTCCTGATCGACTGGCAGGCGTGGCACGCGCCCGTACATTAGCTCGAACAGCGATTTCTTCGTTGTTCCTTGAGGCGAACAGCAGTGGGCCAACAGAATCAGTGACAGTGTTTCTTCCCAGCTCCCTCCTTTCGCTGCCAACCGTTCCTTGATTGTGCCCAACCAGCCAGTTTCCCTCGAGGATCCTTCGCCGATTTAATGCACTCAAACGGCTTGTGTTCAGACTCCACATGGAAACGCCGGCAGAGCAAATAAGGTCTCCATCTTTCCAATGCCCACACCATCGTCAAACACTCCTTTTCTGTCATTGATTGATTTCTTTCAGCAGGAGTTAATACTCAAATGGCATATTTCCCAATACCGCCTTCCTGCTTCATTACAGCTCCGATTCCTACATCGCTCTCATCCATCGTAACAACGAAGCTCTGTCCAGTCACCGGCAACTTCCAGGTCAACTGTCCCTCCCTTATCAATTGTTGGATCACGACGAACGCATGATTGGCCTTATCTGTTCAGCGAAATTTGCAATCACTCTTCAGAATTTCGTACAACGGGTTAGCCAATTCACTGAAGTTCTTGATGAAACGGCTGTAGAACCCGACACGACCAAGAAACTGTCGCAACGTCCTCTTCCATGTTGGCACCAGAATGACCTCGATCGTAAGCAGTTTCTCTGGAATTGGTTGGACCGCGCCCTGACCGACCTTGTGACCAAGAAGTATTACTGTTCGTGTCGCCGGTTGACACTCTGAACAGTTGATTCGTGAGCCGGCTTCATCAATCTTCTGCAACACAGCTGAAACGTGTCCGCTATGCTCTATCTCATTCCCACGGTAGATGACGATATCATCTCCATAGACAACAGTATTGTTCAGTCTCTCCAGCACCTTCAACATCAGTCGTCTGAACGTGAATGGGGCGCCTGACAGTCCGAACGGCATACGTTTGAAGCGATATTGCTTTACTCCCACTGTGAACGCCGTTTTGTCTGGGACCGATTGCTTGATTGGTATCTGCCAATATCCAGACCGCAG
>LUCH01018459.1:0-14116 GCA_013368495.1 Paragonimus heterotremus
ACATTCAATAATCTTTCCTTTGGTGAATGTACTCAAAGTGACTACATGTACCCGGGTAACAAGGTTTTTTTGACTATACAAGACAACACATCAGAGACTGCTACAACTGACAAGCGATGGTAGCGCTCATTGTTTAGGAGTATTTTTCCCGGAACAGTTTTGTTGTAAATCTGAGTGTACTGGTGTTGCGTATACTCTGGTCGAATCAGAGCAGCAACCGAATCAAAACAATGGGGCGTAGATGATGAGGAGACGAAAATACACAAACCATTCAACCGGTTTATTCATTCATAACCAGTTCAGTAACCAGAAACGGAGACCAATTTAAATCAATTGAAATCGCGTCGCAATAAGATTTCAGAGTTCGTGTTCGATATTTCCTAGAGGGTAACATTTGACGGCTGATTCAATCGACACGAGTGAGAAGTAGTTTTGATTTGAGTAGACGCATATCAATGATCACAAAAGTGTGCAGACTCAACTTCAAAGACACAGCACAAGCGAACGCGAAGTATCGTAGACTAATGAGTGAATTGAGAATAACACAAAGTTACGAGCAAGTTGAAATACTCTACGTTTCAACCACCTCGGATGGCCTTTCTCAAGAGTGTTGTAATCGAAACCACATAACACTGTGTTATTCTTAGTCCATTTATCAATAACATGTTAAACATGACGCCCAAACTGGTTGACTTCATTCGTACTAAATTAGGTGCGGATATTCCACAACTGATTACTAGTCGTAGACTAATGTTTCTCAAAAGTCCGTGGGATCCGTTATTTGACGAAAGTGAATACTTGAGGATCTATTTTTGGTGACTAGATTTAATTCATTTGCAGCGAATGTCAAAAACTGGTTCAAAGCAGCGCGGACGCTCGTGTTATATGCAGCGGAAATAAACAGGCAGACTAGATGGTTCTAACCACACACTCTAACTCCCGACCATTTTAAGTGTTCAATTTGTTTGAGAACCACATTGACAGAGAATGCTGAATAACGAATTAACCTAATTGAATTAGGGCAAATGCCAGATTTCACTTGATAAGCGTTGATAGCCGTGTATGCGACTCACAAACGCAAGGGTCGATATGGTTCCGATTATTGGTACGCCGTGGCATCGGATGAACCGCTCTTTCCAATTACACATTTCAGCTTACCGAAAGCAATCACAAAGATCAAATACACCGCTGAACGGGTGGTATCGTGGGGAGTGGCACGTTGCTCGTAACTAATCAAGGCCGTGCAATACTCACATTGATTATCATAATCTGTAGGACATCATACTCACATTGATTTGTAACAGTTTCATTTACTCCGACCGATATATGCCAGCCCAGCAATACTCTAGAAACCAAGCTAATTGCCACAATCGACCAGACAAAGTCTAACCGATGTTCACAATTTAAAATAACGATTTGACTACGGCTCAATGTTAGCGAGATATTCCCTCTAAAAACCTAGAAGTCGTGTAGCAGTTTGATGAACACAGACGATGGCATGGGCCACTGAAGATCTCCAATAAAAGCGAATCCTCATCATCACCATGGACAAGGATATATCAGTGGTTCTTGCCAATGCTTAACGGTCATAAGACTATGAAGAGTAAATCAAGCCCTGACCAGGAAAAAAGAAGAAATAGCGAGGAGGTGATCTAACCACTCGAAACACCTATATCTATATTCAAACAATTAACATCAGAGTGCCTACACCTTGTAAGCAAACAAGTGAGCCATAAGCAGAGGTAAGACGCCATCAACAGAACAGTTTCCAAACGATTTTCACCGCCCTGCATCATTAAGTGCATAGACAACTCGGCCAAACAATGGCAACACTCACGCCACTGAGCTTGATTAGCCTCCATTTCATCTAAGGTCAACAGTCATCGACTCCTCAGGCCGTGATGGTTCTAGCCCAGGAGAAAAACCTGACGATGAGGCCGGATCTAGCGGTCAGACGAAAATCGCGCAGAGCTCTAAGGCAAAGTAAAACATGCCCGACTGGAATCCAGTGAAGAGAAGCTTGCGTGCCCCAAACTCAGCACTCAGGTCAATCAGTCGGCCCAGATCAGACACGTTATTCACCATAATTGCACATTCCTTCACGGATGACGGTTCAAATGCTGTCCAAAAAACCTCTTAAAAGATCCACTTGGATCTTATAGGACAAACCAAACACTCCGACATCGCTGTGCTTCCCGGTGACACGAACGTACAATTAATCACCACACTCCAGAATAGGACCTGTTAGATGGTATGCTCGCTATCCGGCAACAACGCACTGATAGTGGCGAATGACTGTTAAAACTTTCTGCACCTCACGGACTCCACCTGTCCAGTGGTTTGTTCTACCACAGTAGACAGCAATTTACCATGTGGGATCCATGTGCGAAACCTAATCATGGATGCAAGTTGATTGCATCATCGTCAGCTATCGGTGGCGTTACTTCAATAGAAACTATCATTTATTTCAGAGTAATCAACATGACATGGCGTTGCTTGTTCTTGCTTGAATCTATCGTTTGTCCAGAGATCACCTGCTCGCAAACACAAAGTACTCAACTGAACATTGTATGATGAGGGTTTATGAAACGCCTATCAAACCGAACTGACAATTAAGCTGCCCAGTTCACAACAGTAACATGATTCAAGAAAACACTGAGTAGAAATCTCAATAGTTTTGTGAATCTTTTGCTAAGAGGTCTAATCTAAGAGAGCACCACAAATACAACAGAAACGTTGATTCAACTGAACTTACGAACAACCGCCGACTGATTCATTCTGACTCCGGATATGGCGACGATCGGCGTGAAGTGAAGCGCAAACTTACGAAGGATCAGTGGAGGGATCGTGAAACTTAGTTGGCTAAGCAAACTAAAGAGATGAAAAAGACATTTTGAACAGGGAACAGCCTAATGTTGTTTTCCTTATTCGTGGTTGCATTGATTATTGACAAAGTGTTAGGGACACTGCACGATAAAAGATGGCCCACGAATTCACAGTCAGAGATGGTAACTTGACAGACGAATTGGGCACTTTGAGAAACAATTTAACTGGTCTGAATCGGCTAATTCAACTGTGGGTGATGGCAATTGTGTAGTTAGTTATGATACTTCTGCCGAGTTTCCTCTGGGAATTGAACTGACTTCATAGCTTAGATAACCGAAACATAATAATGATCCAGATCGGAACCTCCTTGTCCTACCTCCTTTCAAAGAAGGTGGTGAGGGATTGTTGTTCCAACTGACCACATTTCTTTATTACATACAGAATACTGAAGAGGCGTCCCGCGACTGGTGCTCGTCAACAATCAAACCCAAAACATAATAATAACCAAGGAGATATTAACTCTCCCTGTATTGTTCAGGGGATATAATGCGACACCTTCTGAAATATAGGGAGCCAGAAAAGATAAAAACCAATTGGTTTCCGACATGATCAAGGATGCGTCGATCACACCTTCATTTTGTGACAGTAATTGGAGCATCCACATTCCTTTTCCCAGTAACTGATTGTGGTATTTATGGACCTACATGTAGCGGTTGACTCGCTTACTCAACGTGCTTTCTAAAGCCGTTCCCGTAATGGAAAAGTCCTAACAAAGTGTGGTAATTTGTTGACTACAGTAAACGTTTATGTGGCAGCTGTCTCTGATACTTCCCACTCCAAATGGCCTTCAACAGGGGTGTTCGACCTTCCACTAACTCTTCATAAAAAATGATAGGGATATATTCTGGAAGAGATTTGAGAAGGGTTGATGTGATATCTGCCCGTTTGGGAAGTTCGTGACGAACTACTAATGGCTAGAAGCTGTATCGAACATAAAAGTGTCGCCATCAATGAAAATTCTGTATCTACAAGATCTTTGGCATTTTGCCCCTTTTCACGAAGCATCAGTGCTTGTTCTTTCTTATCTTCTCTTTAAATATTCACAGTTATTACTGGCATGTTACTATCAGAAACAAACACAGCCCGAAATATAGTACACACGGATACGGCAGAAAGTTGAAAATGAGGACGGTATGCTGTAGAACAACTCTAGACTTGCCGTACTTGCCATTTCCATCAAGAAGGACAATATATCAGTGATTCACGCTGTTGGTTCACTGTCATGCAATCATAAACAGAAGAGCGATCCATTAGCAAGGATGCAAAAAGGAAAAGGGAGGAGACCTAATTAATAAAAACAATTGCGTGCATACTCAAAAATCTAACATGATGATAAGTACATCTTGCAAACAAACAACTGATGTCGACCGTGTCAGTCGCGAACGTATTAATCCAGGAGACAGATCCAACAGCGATCAACACCCTGGTGAACGATTACATTTCTATACGACCGGGAAGTATCAGAAGTTATCGTTCTCTTGACAGTGACATTACTAACCGATCTCGACTTTCTACTACTGTTTTACCCCCGATTTCTTCTGCCTTCCATATGGGTTCGGGCGATAATTGTTTTCTGAGACCAAGACAACTGGTAAACAATAACGCCTTCAATGTCCGCACTCTCCGACAATTCGGTCAACAGGCTACTCTGGCAAGTACTTTCTCATGTCTGGAGCTTGATGTATGCTGTGTGTGTGTGTGTCGGAGACGCGAGTCTATGATTCTAACACAGTTGTCCATTTGAGCTCACCTCTAGATGACTGTCAATCCAAGCGCTTCTGTCTCAGGGTTTCTAGTGACGCTGAAGTTGAATCTTAAAGTCTGTCGGCGCAAATCAGAATGACCTTGTATATTCATCATAACGGCGTACGCTCCAACGGACAGTTGTTCAGACGCTACCAAGGATGCGTTCTATGACGTTCTCATTAATCTTCTGAGGCAAACTAAACACTCACACATCATCATACTAGCGGGCGATTTGAATGCTCAGCTTGGTCGGCTTTCTCCGGATGAGAAGCGGCTAGGAACTATGTTTGATGTCCGGCCACAACGCACGGACAACGGCGAAAGACTGTTGCAGCTGTGCACATCCCATGGTCTCTATATTTCGAGCACCGCATTCCAACACAGCGAAAAGCACTGTGTTACTTGGAGACCTCCGTATGCTTCCCAACTGTGGACACAGTTGGATCATATAGCAGCTAGTTACAGGTGGCGCCACTCTGTTAAGGACTGTCGTGCCTTTTGAAGCAACCACCTGAACTCGGACCATGCTGTTATGCGTGCTCGTTTTGTTTTGTCATTTGCCCAGAGGACATACGCTCGTAAATGCAAGGTGCTCAACAGGCATTCGAGCGATAAGAGTGTAAAGAACGCTTACCAAAAGGGGTTGGTGAAGAAGTTGCCCAGTTCGAGTCAGATGAAGGACCCTAATGATAACTGCGAACAAATCGCTGACGCTATGATAGCATGCTGTGAACAAACATGTTCCGATGGAGATGTTCAGTTGCGACAGAACTGGATTTCCGTCACGTCGATAAACCTCATGAACAAGCGTCGATCGATCCCATCTGGTTCTGAATATGATGACAACCGTGGAGAACTTAAACGCAAGCTGACTAAATGTTTGCGCAAAGATCGTGAGCACTACTTGGTCGAACAATCGAAAGAAATGGAAAAAGCCTTCTTATCTGGGAATAGCAGAAAGCTTTTTTCCCTGATCCGTGGTTATACTGGCCGTCGAGTCGGTGTAAGTGAAACCATATGTGAAAAAGATGGTTCACTTATTACCAGTCAATCGCGCCGACTTGATAGGTGGGCTGAACATTTTGAAGAACAGTTCAGCTGGCCTCAGCCAGATCATGTGAACGATGGGACCCAATCGGTCAGTTACTGTATTCCAGACGGTCCTCCGTCGGAAGCAGAAGTGGTCCTGGAGCTCAAGTTATTGAAGCGTAATAAGGCTCCTGGTCCAGACCTCTCCTCTTTTTCTCTTTTCAAGGATGGCGGGGAGAAGTTGATATCAGAACTAACAAAATTCCTCCATATGATCTGGGAGACTGAAGAGGTGCCTCGTGACTGGTGCCTATCAGCAGTCATTCCCGTTTTCAAAAAGTGAGCCCAAAGTTTCTGTGACAACTACAGAGGTATCAGTTTGGTGTCTATTGCATCTAAGTAACTGACTGGCCTCATTCTACGTCGGCTCACTAAGCCCAGAGAAGGCCAGATACGTGGAAAACAGGCAGGATTCCGATCAGGTCGAGAGTGCGTTGATCATATTTTTACCTTGCCACAGATTTTGGAACATCGGCACTGTTACAGACAGCCGACAGTCGTGGTCTTTTTGGATCTGAGGGCTGCTCTCGACTCAACTGCTCGTAACGTTCTCTGGAGCTGTCTTCCTCACAAAGAAGTACCAGGGAAATTCGTGAATCTGTTGAGATCACTGTAAGCTCACTCTGCAAACAGAATGAGAGTTTATAGACAACTGTCTCGGACATTCATCACTTCTAGTGGTGTCCGTCAGGGGTGTCTGATTTCCTCCTTCCTGTTCAATTTTGTCATTGATGACATTCTGAAGGGTGTGCTTCGTGAATCAAGTGAGCTTGGTGTTGAACTTCTTGCTGGCGCTAGATTGACCGATCTGGAGTATGCGAACGACGTTGTCTTACTTAACCCCTCTGCCGAAAAAACGTGCAGACTATGTTGGACAGGTTGAGCGACCGAGCTGGTTTGTATGGAATGCGCTTTGCACCTTCAAAGTACAAAGTGCTGCCTCAAGACTGGCGCACATCAACCCCTACTTTTTTCATTGCAGGTAATCCGCTTGAAACTCTGTGGCATCGGAAAGACGTCCGGTTGTCGCTGAAAAGAAGGGTATATAATGCTTGTGTGCGTTCCATTTTGCTTTATGGTTCGGAAACGTGGCCTGTTCACAAAGAAGATAGTAACAGGCTTGCTGTGTTTGACCATCGTTGTCTCCGCAGATTGGCCCGTATTAAATGGATTGATCACGTAAGCAATGTGGCAGTTCGCCGACACGTATTCCGGAACGCTCGGGATGCGTGACCAATTGGCCAACTATTCACGGTACACAACTTGTGATGGTTGGTTCACGTATTCAGGGTGTGTCATCTGATCGTTTATCGTACCGGGCATTACATGCTGGGGACACCAACAGTTGGGTAAACCCGCGTGGTGGTCAACCAACAAGGTGGTCATGAAATATGAAGACTTTGACTGTTCCATTGAGCAAAGTGGGTAGGTGTCGCCTGTCTGACTGTGGTCCTCGTGATCCCTCAAACCGCTGGTTAGAGACGCTATCCGAGATGGCCATATGTCGCAGTCAATGGCGTACGTGTATCCATACCGTTTCTAGTTCTTCCGCTTAGTCTTCTATTTATTTCCGAGCTTCTTAGTAACGTTTTCTTCTACTACATTCCACGTCACTGTTGGGGTGAGCGGCGGCCCGAGCTACAGTACCTTTTAGTCAGGTCCATGGCTGTTATGATGATGATGACCATTTCTCTACATCAGGTCATAACTTGTCTGTCTCGCATCTTACATCAGTTGAACACAGTATCCGTAAACAGTGTTCAGTGTGGCAGACGGCTAGCTGGCGTCCTTAGTACATGGCTTAACCGTCCAAGTCTGTGTGAAATTAAAAATTTAACAAAAAATTCGCTTGGCACCCCATTACCGAACACCCGTCCTCTAACCTCTTCGTAGGTTACCCGTTGGTGCCACCCGATGTAAACGGTCAAACGCAGACATTGATGGTCAAATACTAGAGGACAGTTTAAGTCTTTTATCTCGAGCGGCCAATTTTTGCAGCCCAACAGTACCACAGCATACACAATTGCCTTAATATACGCAACCTTTAAGCCTCAGAAAGATGCCAGGACAACCCAGATTAGCGAATACAGCAATAAACACCAGCTCCTATTTCAGGTTGTATTTCTCCGCTGCTGTCAATACAACTTCCTTGGCAGAAAAACCTCTATAGCTGGATTATCCAACACTAAACCTACGTAAGTCTTGTAGAAGTACTTCGCACTATGAAGCTGCAAAACGCATTCCGAAATATTCAGCAGAACATGCACTACCTTCTAGCATTTGTATTGCCTCGTGATGCACATCCTCAAACAGACACTCTACTTTAGACTCATCATGTACAGAGTCAGAATTGGGGATTGAACCGGCTACATTTCGCGCTACGAATCAACTTTGAAGACTTCTCTCAGATCCAGTGTTTGGTTCATACAAATCGCTGTGCAACGTGCTACAGCACCTGCTTCATAAATGGTCCGAGAGACTTGGGTCCAGCAGGTGTTGGGATCTTCAAGGTTAGGACTGTCAAGATTACATTCTGGGTTGATTTTGAACCTACGATTTATTGACAGTCTGGCCAGTTTCTCAAAAGCCAGATGATGATTCAGTTAATGAAGTCGTTGCGCAGTGAAAGTAACAACAGAATGACAACGTACCAACGCATGATCAGAATTCAAGTATGTGCTCCAATAAGAACAGCCCTGAATAAAGCCATGCCGCCTGTAACTAACATCTATGCGATCTACTTGAGACCAGGTCTGATTCGGAGAAGGAGGGTGACAAGTATAACAATGACGCGCACGATATCTAAAACTAACGCTGGCTAAAAAATACCCTGTGTTCGGCACACAGTTACAACATCCACATCAGTTATCCGGGCGACGAGAAGCCAACTTGAACCAGATACCTAAATGAGGCTCGGTCACACCATGACAGTTGATTTGCACGCCGATATTTTCTGCTAAAACGACGGCCAGAATTACGCATCGGCCTAAGAACGGTGCGCAGGTCGGAATAAAAAACGTCCTTCGCAACGATACCACTAGAGTCGGTTGGAGCACAAATAAACAATGGAAAGCCTTCTGAAAATTTCGCACCTAAAACTAGTCTTAACCAACCTGCCGAGCGGAATGCAAGTCTACCCATTACAGGAATCTAATCTACCAATGCGGCTGTGGCCGTCGTGCCGAGGATTATGCCTATTCAAGCTTGACCTGCAGCAGTAGCCGTGGAATCGTCCGAAGTGTATAACCAGTACCGATCAGACAGAAAGGGTGTTATTGCCGTTGACTCCTGTTTTGGATCTAAAATGAAGCACATGTAAACAACCAAGAATTCAAACGTCCAAGTGAACGCGGCTTGTTGACGCGTTTGTCTTAAAGTTAGAATGTTGTGAGCGTTCTGAAAATGAGCAACAGGAGATGCAAACAGGAGGCTGGGTGAGAAAAGATGGGACTTACCGAAACAGTGTTTCTAGGATTAGCGAAATCTGTTATAAGTTCTGTAGAATAATTACTAGAAATGGGGGTCGGGAGTATCTAAAGGCACAATTTGATAGAGCGGTGGGGGTGATCAGAAGTAGAATGTTTTCGTTTACCCATCTTGCTGCATGCAACGGACAGGGTGACTCGCTTTATAAGGTGAGACGGCCGAAGTAATATGGAAATGCCAGCGTTGCGGGTATTCACGATTACAGACTGAGATATTACCAGGATGCCCGAATCAAGACATGAGAATGATTAAGGTTCTCAGCCAAGGGCTTTGGTTGAGAAGCTTGTACCGCAAGATAGCGGGGGAGTGGCAGGGGGTAGTGAACTTATCTTTGCACCATTTGTTTTGGAAGAAAAAGCGAACCTTTTTCCAACTTTTAACTTGAGTAACCCGGATAGTGCAGACCATGAAACTTTTCTCTAGTGGTCTGCCTGACATGGGTAACTGTTGGTGCGAACATATCGTTCAGATTAGCATAATAGGTCGTAGAGACAAACAGGCTGTCACACCGCGTCGTTGTTTAGTCTCCCTGCGCTTATGATTTCCCCAAAACGCCCTGAGGTCTAAAAGGAGTAGGAAGACATTTTTAGAAGGTACTCTGAAAGTGGACTGCATAGCGGATACAGTTTTGGCAAGCCAATACACGTGTTCATGCGGCACGGTAAGTTAAACGTTCGAAAAACTTACGGTAGAATAGCGGTCACGTGCGAGTTATTTGGGAGTCCACTGCCTTTAGCTGCCAGACTTTTTGTTAACTGATGAACGGCCGCCTTTGCCAAACCGTAACCAATCATACCTGCAGAAGATTAATGATAGCGGAATCAATGTAATGTGTTCGCCAACAGTAACATGAAGTTAACATAACAAAAGTGTCAAAAGATAATGAATTTCAAACCCCCATGTATACATGCACTGATGTGTGAATACCTCTTTTCGAACAATGAAAAGTCATGTTCCTTGCACCCTGACAACATTTAGTATTTGTCATGTTGACCGAGATTGTGTACCAACTAACAGTAAGCTGTGAGAAGCTTTAATAAGCCTCCATCAACGTCCGACTAAGATATATATATATATATATATATATATATATATATCCGGCACGGACGTAAACCAATATTCTTTTGAGAGGTGTTAACAAAGCTCACGACTCACCCGGTCCGACAAATTATGTGAGCCACGTTACAGAAGCCCGCCTCTATGCAGTACATGTCGACATTTTCATGTACTCCTTGCTTATTCATTAAAGATGAACAATCTGGAGAGCCGAGTGATTCCGACGCTTCTCATACTATGCGAAGTAATTGCAGAAGACAAATCAACCAAAACACTTCACAGACAAAAAGGAAAATTCAACCGATAGTCTGCATGTACCTGATAGTTCTAAACAAACATACATGCTGACAGAGCATGAACAAGCCTTCCACACACTCTCTCCGTCGAATTATTTCGGGAATGCAATCCAGTTAACACTATTTAACCATCGAATTCACGGCCTAATCTATCTAAGAAAGTCCTTTAGGTGGCCCTCCTAGAGGCCAACTTCTCTGAACAGGATGTTTACGATACGCTGACATAGATGTACGGGTTCGGATAAAGTTCATCACAGTGACCTTAAAGAACCACTTCATAACCATTTCTTAAAGCACAGGATGAAGCATTTGTCACTCCCTACCAAGAAAGGGGATCGACATCCCCGCTAGCTGCCAATCGGAGAGGTCTGTTAGTATTTCTTGCAAAATAGTGGAGCGGTTAACATAGCACCCAATATCAAACAGTCTTCGGGATGATCTCCCTTCAGCTATTCAGCATAGATTTCCTCGCCGCTGGTCGTAATTAACAAACACATCTGACAGGCGCCTAATATGGAAGACACATCTCCGATGCCAGTTTAACGAGCTTCGACAACTTTTCGACTGTGACTGGCATGACGTTCCCACACAAACTCAAGGCCTACAGTATACAAGTCGACGTCACAGATCAGGTGTTGTTTATTCTTAGGGTTATAAAACGGGCTGTTTCTTATCCTTTGATGACTGCGGAGATCGTTCTACCATTTTCGAAGTATACAAACCGTCTCTCAAATTTTATTTCCATCAACGCGCTTCCGCTACTCGACGACCTGGAATACGAAAGATCAGAAATACCAGAGCGCCTCGGATTGATACTGCCACTAAAAGGCGCTATCCAGGAAACTAAAGCTTCATGTCGGAGGAAATGAATGTGCACTCGCGACTTTTGTTGCAGACTTTGAAAATGCTTCTGTAAAGCCTAATAGACAAAACAATCGGAGTTACTAACATCGAAATGAAGAACCTAAAACTTATTTTTAGCTTAACAGCACGAGTTGGTCAGAAAAGGGATACGCGACTGAGATTTTGAGGAGTCAAAAAATTAATTCCGATGCACTTCCTAATTTACAGTAATACTTGCAATCAATCCCCATCTTGGTAGTACAACGGACAACGTGGAACCAATAAAAAACCTTAAAGCTAAGATGTCGTGTAGCTGTCGTCCGCGTCGGGTGAATAAGCACTGGAACCCCTCTTATCTCAGCGTGTCAGTTCTCTTTCCAGAAACCATTTCAAAGATGTAGTGAATGGGAGAAACTTAGAATCATTGTCTACTTCGGCCTCATTGTTTTTAAGCGGCCGAAAAACGTACTACACCTTGCCGTTTGCTAAGACCTTTTAGAACAGACGCATAAACAACCAGAAATATCGGCAGCTGCTGTTCTTGCCACAGTGGCAGTGACAACATTCATCAATTACCGCGTTCTTCTTAGATTTCGGATAATTTTTGGTCGTATGCACCCCGGGGGATAATTTTATTCTGAGGTAAAAACAGCTGACAATTATTAAATATTTCAATGATCATATTCTCCAACAAGTTACTTAGCAAGCTACTACGGCGAGTACCCTCTCAAGTCTGGATATTGGTGCCTACTTTATCGGAGACGCGAATCCATGACTCTAGCAATGTTATTCACTTGAGCTCACCTCTAGATAATTGTCGATCCACACACTTCTCTCTCAGAGTCTCCGGTGACGCCGAAAATGCAGTAGGAATCGTAGAGTTCAAGAGCAGGGAAATGTTAACGCCAATAGATATTAGTGAGCAGTCACTTGTACATTGTCAGACTCAGTATATCAGTTGAAGTACACATATCGGAAGTGTTTTATAGTCACCATATCGGCGTACGTCCCAACGGATGGTTGCCGGGATGCGTTCTACAACGCTTTCAATGACCATCTGAAACACTGTGACATCATCACACTAGTGAATTTGAACACCTAAATTGGCTGTTTTTCTCCGAATGAAAGGCGACTAGATAGTAGAAACAAATATCTAGACTCGGATCATACTGTTGTGCGTGCCCGTTTTGTTCTGCCTTTCGCAAAGAGGTCACACACTCGCAAGGTGATTAGCTGGAAATCGAGGAAGAAGAGTGAAAAAAACACTAGCCAGGGGGCATCGGTGAACAAATTACCCAGTTCGAATCAGGTGAGAGAACCTAACGAATACTCGGAATATCACTATCATAGCAGTCAGGAACCTGACCAAAGAATACTGTGCCTCGAGCCGCCGCTCACCTCAACAATGACGTGGAATATTCTAGAAGAAAACCTTATTAAGATTGAAAATTAATGAGAGGAAACCAAGTGGAAGAACTGGAAATGGCTTGGATGGAGGTGCATCACTGATTGTGTCACAACGCCACCTCGGATAACGTATCTAACCAGCGATTTGCATGATCACGAGGACCACAACCAGGAAGGCGACACCCAACCATTTTGCTTAGTGGAACAGTCAGGGTCTTCATATTTCGTGACCGCTTTGTTGTTTGACCATTATACAGTTTCCCCCAACTGTTGGTGGTCTCAGTATATAACGGCCGGTACGGTAAACGCTCACCTGGCATCATGATCATAGACAGCAATACGTCAGTGGTTCACACCTAAGCTTAACTGCCACACAACCACGAAGGAATAAAAACCGAAATAAAAAAACCCATATGAGAAGAGAGTAAAAAAAGGGGAAGGGAAGAGACCTAATTACTAAAAATAGCTATGTCTATATTCAAACATAAAACATCAAGGCGCTTACACCTTACAAACAAACAACCAAGCTGTAAGTGAAAGTAAGCCGTCATCAGCAAGACTACTTCCTTACGGCTTTCACTGTCCCGCGTCATTAAATCCACTCATTTCATAGACAACTCGGACAAACAACGACAGCATTCACGACACTGAGTTTGACTAGCCGCCAAATCACCTAACGTCTCCAGCCATTGACTCTGTGAGTCCTGAGGGCCCCAGCCCAGGAGACGAATCCGATCTACAGTGATCAACCCCTTCGTGAACGATTTCATTTGTCTACGCCAGGTCATCGCCTGTCTAACTCGCACTTTACGCCAGTCGGCCGCAGCGTCGGTAAACAGTGCTTGGTGTGGCAGACGACTAGCCGGCATCCTTAGTATGTGACCTAACCATCTAAGTCTGTGCAAGTGTAGGGAATGAACAAAAGAACTCGTTTGACAATCAATGCCAAACATCCGCTTCCTAACTTCCTCGTCGCTTACTCATTGGTGCCACTCGATACGAGCGATTGAACGCATACATCGGTGGTCAGATACCTGAAGACGGTTCACGTCCCCTACCCTGAGCGGCCAAGTCTCGAAGCCGTAAAGTAATACATCCTTCATTGTTGTCTGATATACGCGACCTTTAAGTTTCAGGGAAATACCTCTCTATCGCCATAGGTGTCGCAGATTAGCGAACACCACCTTAGCCTTGGAAATACGCACCTCTGTCTCGTTCCCTACACCTTCGACACTGCCGCTGACGCAGCTTTCCAGACCCGACCTATACTGCTACCTTGTCGAGGTGGTCGGGCTTGTGTACTGTTT